>JASCZI010151055.1:13701-29259 GCA_036250425.1 Stylosanthes scabra | reverse complement strand
AGACAGCAACAACATGACATAAGCTTGTGCGTGCCTGCGCACCTGAACCTCACTAGCATGTTCGGGCACCTCTCCGAACATGTTGGTCAACCATGAAAAGGTAACCATGCATGCGTCAGCTGCATCCGGTGGGGGTATAACACCAAATACCTCCTCAAACCACTCCTAACGGGGTTTCCCCTCGGGCATCCACGTATTAAACTCATATAGGCATCCAGTAACAGGTTCTCCATCGATCGGCAACCCCAACTGGTAAGCTACATCCTCCAGGGAAATGGTGTACTCTCCCAATGGCATGTGGAACGAGTGGGTTTCAGGGCGCCAGCGCTCCACCAAAGCACTAATCAGTGGCTCATCGACCTTGAACCAAGCATCACAAAGCCGCGCAAGTGGGAGCAACCCCGCCCTCTTCAGGTAGGGCTCTGCACGTGGGTCCAGATACATAGGGTGCTGCCTCTGCACCGTACTGAGGTACCTAATCGGCTACATGTGAAAAAAATCAACCTTTAACAAATTAACAATACGTAACCAATCACACGAAAAATAGCAATAATAACCAAGGTAAAGAGAATCGGACCGGTCATTAAACCAGTGGAGTAACTGGTTCAATAATTTAAAGGTTCGACCGGTTTACTTAGATATATAATAAAATAATTTAAAATTATTTTAAAAAAAGTATTAAAATATAATATTATTAATTTTCCTTTAAAAATCGCCAACAAACCGGGCCTGTTTGTCCGGTTCATCATTTTTTGACCAGTTTGACCGGTTTTTTGCCCGGTTCTCTGCCACATGTTTTTTTACCATGACCCAGACCGGAAAAGTGATTGGTTCCCAATTTTTCTGTTCATACCGGCCGGTCCGATTTTCATAACACTTATAATAACGGAATACAAAAAATTATGTGTAAAATAACTTCATATCAATTAAACACTAAAAAACTAATTCGCATATCTAACTCAAATAATTCTTCGCTAACTTCTTTTTAAATAATCCTAACCATTTTCTAGCTACCTCTATAAAATAATATACCAATATTCTTTTAAAATTTCGACCTATAATTCAAAACAACTATATTATATACAAAATAATTTAACAACAGAGATTTACAAATTCAAGTTACTTCATTGAAGTTAAAAAAGTAAGCGTACCAATCGATTGACGTCGCCGGAAACATGCGCAATGTCATCGAGACGATACATAATGTTCCTATCCGCGGCGGCGATGTCTTCAAGCGTTGGTTGAGCCATCCCTTTTTTTTCCTCTTTAGCTTCTCTCTAGCTTCCTCTCTCTAGAAATTAAGAAAATGAATGAAGTGATGAAAAGAGGAAGAATGCCACGGATCTTATGCTATAAATTACGAGGAATCCGTGGGAGGGTTTGGGGGTTTTTTGCTTGAATGGTTTTGCAAAGAAACCGTGGGAGGGTATGGAAATTTTTGGGTGAATTGATTTACAAAGAAATTGTGGTAGGGGTGCCACGGTTTACGCTTTCTTATTGTGGGAGGCTTTAGGGGTTTATATAAAACATTTTACCCTCTCACGGTTTACATAGAAATGGCCATTTAGTTTAATTCGATCATTTGTTACCAAAGAGTGTAAATGGGTAATTTTGTTACCCATATGATTTATTAAAGTAACTTGTCCATAAAATTACTATATTCTATGAATCATGACACCGTGTAAATTTTCAGCATAAAGAGAGTAGTTATAAAACTATTAATCACTAATATTATAATTGAGAAAAAATATAAATTGAATCGTCAAAGGGAAAAAAAAAGTGAGATGTAATTGACAAATAACAATAACAATACTCAAATTTATATATAGATATAGATATAGATACACATGAACAACGTACGTGTCAAGGTAACAAGGATAATGTGATAAAAAAAATTGGTATAAAAAGGATAACAATGAGTGAGAATGCAAATGCCTTTGTAATAATAAAGTTTAAGTAAAGTACTAATAAAATAAATTTCATAGCTTGATTAACATTATTATTAAAAACATAAAATATCTTAAAATAAATATCATGAAAGTGAGATTAAAAAATAAAGAAAAAATCTAAAGTATAATATAAAAAATTAATTAAACTACATCACTTTAAGAAGATATGTTGTACAAGTTAAAAAAATATATATACGCTGTAAACGTACACAATAAAAATATTAAATATTTAATTATGACGGTGAACTTTTCCTAACTTTTTTAAATATTATAATTAATAGAAGGGCCAAGTGGCACCCATGGCCATAAATTACTCCTGGGCCCTATCTGTTTGGTAAAACATGTACCCGAATCCATCATACAGCTAGGTACTAGCAAATGAGTAAAAAGTTACCACCCAAAAAAAATGCAAATGAGTAAAAAATATAGGAAAATTATACTGTTAAAATTAATATATGATTAAAATTTAACTGTTAATTTTAATTAATTTTAATTATAAAATTAATATATAATTAAAATTAATGATTAAAAATGCTGGAATATCAATATGTCGCCGTATAATCTTCCAAAAGTATATAAAAAAAAATTACCTACTGCTAAAGATATTTTAAAAAAAATATTAATACCAAAAGAAAAGATACTTTAAAAAATATGAATTAATATTGTGAAGAACTACAACTTTTATATATATTAGTAAGAATTAGCTAGATTGATAGTTTAGTTTTTTAAATTTTTCTCAGGATATTTTTTTCTCAACCGATGGAGAATTATATATTTTAAAAAATTTTCTCACGATATTTATTGATGAAGGGTTTGTCATATGTTAGATGTATAACACGAAAGTTAAATTTTCTACATATACTTAAATAGAATTTTGACCTCAAATTTGTCGAAACTGTTTTGTTAAAATAAATATTAAGTATTTAAAAGCTATTCATTTAACATTTTTAAAATAAAATATTAACTTTTAATATTTTTTAGTAAATTAAACAAAATATTTTTTGCGGTAATAAAACAAAATATTTTTAGACACCATAACTTTCATTTTTCCCCGCTCCCTGCTCTATGCAATTTCAAGATTAGTTGATGGGTAGCTCAACGTTATAATTACTGCAAGTAAAAAAGTAGTAGTACAAGAAAAGGTTAATCATGTTGGATAATATTTGATTAGGAGGAAAGCTTTGGGCATTGTTTTGGGTTTATTCTAGTCCATGACGGTTAGGACTTTTTAACTAACACACAAACAAACAAACACGTGGATATTTATTGAGGAAGAAGCAAGATCAGACGGCGTATTTAAGGGTTGAATAGGAAATATGGTTATATTGGACGATTTGTTTTAGCTTAGTATGTGTGTGCATATTGTATTGGACGATTTGTTTTAGCTTAGTATCGGCTAAACAATGACCTCGTAGCTGGAGAGATTCCATTACTAGTTTAATAGTTAGTAGTAGTTGTTACTGCTACTCCTTCACCTTTTGAAACAATCGCACACTATATATTATCAATCATCAATATCAATCGTGGGACTACACGTGCCCGTTAGATTGTGAGATGTTAGGTAATTGTCGCATGCATGCATGCCTTTTCATGAATTGACAATATCAAATACCATATACTCACCAAAACGAGAGTTTGTCTCTGTTTTTATCGTAGAGACCAGTCTCAACATTTTCTATACAATCTATGGACTATGGTATATATACAATTGATGTGTTATTGACGATGGCCTCTAGCATTTTGTTTAGCATGATTTAAATTAAAGCTTTATACATACATATAGAGCAGAAACTAATAAATTTTTGTTAGCTGTATTCGTCATCCTTTATAACCAATGTTGCATATATGCGATACGGTGGTAGCCTTGCTCTTTAATTATTCATTATTATAACTGTATTCGGGTCCAACACGCACGCAATATAATAAAAATGAAACAAGACGCTATTGACAAGTTGACATGATGTGTTTCATATATTTATACTTTATTAATTCACTTTTACTTATATACGTCGCTTTTAAGTTTTAATAATCGTAAATGGATTAGCGATTAATGAATCCAATATTAGTCATTTAGATAAATGACGAAAGGTTCGTGATACAATTATAATGCTTATTATTATAACACGAATTTTGCCACATATTTGGACAGCTAGCTCAAACCTTTTTCTTTTGTGATACTAGGACAACTCTTAAAAGTCTAATGGGGCATTCATCCATTGACGATGCAACAAGCTAATCTAATCATGAGCCACATATTAAGCAATTGACGGTGAAGATTTTAGGATCCCTCATTTTTAGACTTCTCTACACGCATCATGCATCTCCTTTTTAAGTCTTTTACGATTAAATGATGCTAACTATATCGTCACTAAAGTAAGAGCACGGCTACGTAGGACTAGCATAGGACCAAGCCTTCTTTTTTAAAAAGACGATTCCAATACAAAAACTTAGTATTACATGTTATATGTGTAAAATAAATTAGATATGAAATTAATTATCATAGATACATATATTATTAGAATTAGACACCAAAAATATACTATTAAATTATTTTTAACGTGTACCATTATGTATTTTAATACTAATGACTATTTTTTGTGTTCATCAAGATGAAAATATGTGTCAAAAGGTTGCTATTCTTTATTTTATTTGACCTTTTTGTCCATTGCATCGGTAATAATCATATAGAGAGCGGACTCGAATAATGTGATGTAAAATTCCAATGTCATCCGCGGTTTATTAAATAAATAAATAAATAAATAATCTTTTTCTTTTTTTTTTTTTTACTGTAGTCATGGGTTAAGAAATTTTTTTTTTTTTTTTTTAATGATGGAGGCCCTAAGGCCGAAAACAAAACAGATTACAACCCTCTAGGGAACAAAGTCCTATTAGCATCAACAAACAGGTTCAAGGAGATCCCTAGAGGAGGATAGTCAAGGAACCAACTATCACTATCATCATCCATGATTTTGTTTGCAAGTTTATCAGTAACTCTATTCGTCTCTCTAACTTATTGCCTTACTATCACCCTCCAATTGTTGTTCAGCAGGCTGGTGATTCTCTTCAAGCGCCTAGAGAAAATAGGGTGTCTCAACGGGGGATTTTTGATGATTTCCACTGCTCCAACCGAGTCCGATTCCACAATCAGGAGTTTAACACCCCTGTTCCAAGCCAGGGAGAGACCAACTTCGATGGCTTGAATCTCCGCATCAAGAGCTGAAGAAATGCCAATCTTCTTGGCAAATCCCCAAATCCAGCTACCAACCTCGTTCCTCAGCACTCCCGCCACGCTGGCCGGGCCAGGATTCCCTCTGGAAGTGTCATCCGTGTTGAGCTTATACCAATTCGTTGGTGGGGGAAGCCACCTGACCAGTCTCTCAGAAGGCACAATTCTTGGATTATCTTTTAGCCCACACAGCTTTACTATCAGTGGTACACTTCTTGATTCGAGCAATCTTGAGGGAATTAGTCTGGTTGATTTCGGAATGCATAAACTCATTCCTGAATTTCCACAACATCCAAATGGTTATCATGAAAGTATCATCCCAGTCAATATCCATCCCAATGTTCTTTGAGAGGTTGAACTCCACCCAATCCTTCAAATTAAGGCTAAAAAATATGTTGACAAATGGGGGTTGTATTAAACTAACCCAGACAGAAGAGGCCTTGTAGCAGTTTCTTAGCACGTGAAGGGTAGTTTCAGGAGCAGTGTGGCAACAGGAGCAGTATGGATCACAACCATGACTCCAACGCGTTATTTTGGACAAAGTTGGGAGGCTGTCATGGATAACCTGCCACGCAAAAACCTTTATTCTCTGCATTCCTTTCCATTTCCACATCTTCTTCTATATCTCACTGTCAGGAGGCTCATGGCCAGAGATTTTACAGTAAGTATGCTTAATAGTAAAATCCCCTCTTGGATCAGGTCTCCAAAATATCGTATCAGGGCCATCAGAGTTTCTAGGAGGGTCAACAGAGAGGATTTTGTTGATGTAGTTGTTAGGGAGGAGAGTATCCAAACTTCTAACATCCCAATTACCATCTTCGAGAACAAAACTAGACATTGTCTTATTAACATCATTTGAACAAATAAGGGGAGATGCATTATCTATAAGCCTAAGGTTAGGCTCCAACCAAGCATGATTCCAGAAATGAATGGCGTTCCCATCTCCAATATTGAAGCCAATATTCTCAATAATGTTAGGCCATAGCCTTCCCAAATTCTTCCACAGTAAAGAATCACCACTATTAACCAAGCACCCCTGTAGGAGGTCACAGTCTCTGCCATATTTACCAATTAGGACCTTTGAACATAAAGAATCCGGGTTGGTTATTAAGTTCCAACCACGTTTCATGAGAAAAGCATCGTTCAACAACTTCAAATCTCTGAAGCCAAGCCCTCCAAGATGTTTCGGCTTACAGATATTCCCCCAGCTAACCATTTGTGCCTTCCTCTTATTCTGATCATGTCCCCAGATAAAAGCTCTTTGGGCTCTATCAATGTCCTGACAAACACTTTTGGGGATCACTGTGTGTTGCATAGGAAAGGTGATTATGGAACTAATAGCAGAATGGGCTAGAGTTACTCTACCCGCCATAGAAAGACATTTCTCCATCCACCCACTAAGCTTCCTGTTGACCCTGTCAATAATATGTCCAAAATGACTTCTTCTGTTTTTGTCATTTTTCATCATAGCACCAAGGTATTTCTCAATCTCCTTAACCTCCACAAAACTACTAACAGAGCATATGCTTTGTCTCTTACTACTGTCAACATTTTTAAAAAAGAGGATGCTAGTTTTGGCTTGACTAACCTTGTGGCCAGAGGAAGCACAGAAATCATCGAGAATTGAATTAATAACTAACATTTGGTTGCGAGTAGCCTCAGCAAAAAGGATGAGGTCATCCGCAAACATGAGATGGGATATTTGGGGGCCATTTCTGCCAGCTCTCATGGGAAGCCACTTTCGTCTCTCAACTGCTTTAGTTATAAGATGAGATAATTTATCCATGCAAATTACGAAGATGTAGGGTGAAAGAGGATCTCCCTGCCTAATTCCTCTAGAAGGAGCAAAAGAATCAGTCTTATCACCATTCCACAGATTCGAGAACTCAGAAGATTCGATACAATTCATGATGCACTCCTTTAGCTTATTTGGAATTCCGAATTCAGTTAGAGCGTCCCTGATGAAACTCCAGCTCAATCTATCATATGCTTTCATTAAATCAATCTTGATGGACATGAACCCCTTATTACTCCTCATTTTCTTCATAGAAGAAACCATTTCTTGCACAATCACAATGTTGTCATGTATACTTCTCCCAGGAACAAAGCTAGATTGAAAAGGCGATATGCGATCTTTAAGGAAAGATTTGAGCTTGTCCACCAGAATCTTGGAGAAACCTTTATATATGACTGAGCAGAGGGATATGGGTCTAAATTGGTTGAGGAACTCAGGTTTCTCTCCCTTGGGAATCAAAACAACCATTGTTTTATTAATCTCCTTCACCAGTGTAGGAGTTCTCCATAAATTTATAATGACTTCTTCCACTTCTTTATGAACCACATTCCAGTTTCTGTGGTAAAACATAGTAGGGACACCATCATATCCTGGCGCCTTGAGACCTTTGATGCTGAAGAAGGCATTTCGAATGTCTTCATAACTGGGTGTTTTCAAAGGGTTGTGAGCAGGGTTGGCTTATAAGGCAGGAAAAATCTTTGAGCAAGTAAGAGTGGGTCTATTCCTATCCTCTTCAGTATACAAATCGGTGAAGAAGCTCTTGGCCATATCCTTTAAAACCTCAACCTCATCAACCCAATTACCATTACTATTTCTTAAGCAGAGAATCTTATTTCTTCTTCTTCATATGATTGCCTTCGTGTGATAGTACTTCGTGTTGCGATCTCTCTCTTTGATCCACTCAGCTCTAGACTTTTGAAGCCAAAGTCTTTCCTCCTGATCAAGGGTCTCATATAGTTGATTTTGAAGATTGTTTCCCAGCTCCTCCAACCTTCTACTTCTGTCATATATGGGACTGCGCTGTATGCCGTCAATTTTAGCAAGCAGTCTTCTCTTTCATTTGAAGATATCACCAAACGAGTCCTTTTTCCAATCCTCAATGATGGCCTTCAGATTGGAGAACTTCTAAAAATAGTTGAAGTTACCCGCCCATCCCTGTTCCAAAACTTGATCAAATTGTTGATGCTGCATCCAAAAGGTCTCAAAACGGTAAGGTCTGTTAGCACCACCACTAATATTCCCATCAATACTCAGCAGAAGGGGATGATGATCCGAGTGGGTGCGAGCCAAAACCCTAATGAAAGCTTCTGGGAAATTTGGATCCCAGACCACCCATATCAATAAGGTGACACTGGGATATCCAATTCGCAAACTCCAGGCACTTTCTCTCATTGGCAGGGGCACCTCCTTTTTTCTCTGGGATCAACGATGGCGTTGAAATCACCAAGAACAAGCTAAGGGTCAGTAATCTCCTCAGCTAATCTGCGAATCTCTCTCCAACCCTCCTTCCTCTCTTCCTCCCTAGGACTGCTGTAGACGATAGTGATTAACCAACTGGGTTTGTGGTTCTCCTCAACGCAAGCATTGATGAATTGTTGGTTAATGGAGATGGGCCTAATTGTGATGTCCTGCCTATCCCAACAAAGCCATATCCCTCCGTTGTATCCTCTGGCTTCAGAGATGATGTGATTATTAAAGCCCAAATCCTGGATGGTTTTATGGGTTTGCTCATTTCTGCTTCTAGTTTCCTGAATGGCCATTATATCAGGCCTATGTTTTCTCAAATAATCCTTACAGGACCTTAAAAAAGGGCGCCCTGCTATCCCTCTGGCATTCCAGTTGAAAAAAATCATGGTAAACCCAATTAAAATTGGACTTGCATCTCTTCTACTCTCCTTCCATTCCCATCTACTACTTCTATGGGTTGAGCAATGGCCCCATGCGGCCCAACCCAATTATGCTCTATTTCCATGCCCAAATCCCCTTGGATGGCTGAGTTTGGTTGAATGTCATATAAGCCCACATCCATATTGCCATCTTGGGCCTTATCAATATCAGGAGGTTTCGGTTCCTCGCTCCTATCAACAACCGCATGGTCTTCTACCTCCATATTAATATTTGCCTCTCTCTCCCTAACTTCCATGGAAGGGGTGGGACCCTTTTCAATCATTGGATGATCATGTTTTTTGTCCTTTTGTGGTGCCCGTCCTTTCCCATGTGACTTACTGGTCCTCGTACCATTGGATTCCGTGAAAGGCGTCTTTGGCACGAAAGTGCTTGTGCCCTGTGAGGATTCAGAATTGCGTTCCTCCACTACCTGCTTTCCACGCTCTCGCCTCATCTCACTCCCCGTCTTAAAAGTTCTCTCAGATGATTCTCTTTCCACGCGCCTTTCAACATCACGCTCAGCAATATTGGATCGTGGATGGTCCTGATCCCGCGCGTGCTCCTCCGTCTCCTGAAGAACATGGAAACGGGATCCCCCCTTGCTGGTTCCCTCGTTACTGCCATGATTATGACCCTAGTTTCCAAATCTGCCCCTAGGGTTTTTCTTCACTATCATCCAGTCTCCGTACAACCCAGCTCCTCGACCTCCATGACCTCCGTCTTTCTCCTCCATTCCATTACGATTGTTATGCTCTGCATTGCCTGCATCGTTGGGCTTTTCTGTAGGGTTCTCCATGCATTCATCTTTAGTATGACCACTTCTGCCACATTTGAAGCATATAGTGTGGAGTCCCTCGTATTCAATCCTCCATGGCCTTCTCTTGATTCTCAGAAACGAACACAAAGGCTTTGTAAGATCAACCTCAATACAAAGCCTAAGAAATCTCCCTTTGGCATGGGCTACCGTGTTATAGTCCACTTTGAGGGTTTTTCCGATGACTCTTCCCAGTTTCTTCAGGATACAACGATCATAATATTCAATGGGCAGCTTCGGCAAACGAACCCAGAGTGCTATTCTTGTGAGCTTCTCCACCACCGGGTTGAAGTCTGGTTTCCATCGCTGGACTGCTAGGTAATTATCAAATATCATCCATGGTCCTCCATTAAGAGCCCCTTCATAGTCATTCCTCTCATGGAACCTAACCAAGAAGAAATCATTGCCTAAATCAATCAGGCTAATGGCACCCTCCTTGGCCCAGAACCCATCCAGTCTCCTCTTCAGAACTCCATATGTTATTTTCCTTCCCATAAACTTGACAATGAGGGTATGCTTCCAGTGTTTATTCAAACGTGCCTGCTCTGCCGAGTTCAGTATCAGGTTGGGAGATCCATCTTCTTCCCAAACTATTTTGCTCCGTGGAATCACTCTTCTCTCCTTTCTTTGTTCCTCACAGAACGCATGCTCCTCACTCTCCGAGTAGTCATACTCCGACTCAGTATCGGACTGATTGATCTCTGTCATGAGATCATCCTCATCTTCCTCCTCTAACTCAGTATCTGGCTCAAACAGGATATCTGGTTCTCTCACCATACGAGCGTTTCTGTTGGGGAGCTTCCGTGGTCTTTTCCTCTGCTGCAACCCTCTCAAAAGGTCTCCTTGCATGGGAAGAGGTGTCTGCCTCCTCATCGTTACGCAGTTTGCGTTTGCTCCGACGGAGTATGTCAGCCTCCTCTGCTGAGGGAGGTTCCTCAGTTCTCTTTGTCGCCTCAGTTCTCTCTGTCGTCATTTGGTAAAATTGCTTTTTTGGGTTAAGAAATCTTGATTAGACTAATCTCATTAACTCTTTTATTTTCTTTTTTGTCATGCGTTCACTCCATTTTTTTCAGCAGCCCATGTCAACAAACAAATATTTCTTTATCTTTTTTGCAATTCCACTTCTTTTGCTTTGAAGCCTTCTACTTTTGGTCTGAGATGATTGTAATTTGGCCCAACTAGATGCTTTGGGTACTTTCATCTAATGGAAAACTACTAATTTCACTACCAAAATAAATAATAATTATAGTTTTGTACCAGTGTAACTTCCATGTCTATTAAACTAAGGAATGTAGCAATAACATTATTCCAAGATGATTATGTAGGATTGACTTTGATGGCTTAATTAATTATTCCAATTTCCAACCAACACAGCGTCACACACTCACACTTGAGGGGTCGGTTGGTGTGTATATGGTGTTCCTTCTTGGCTCCTTCTAGTGTTCTATTGCTTGCAGAGTTGCACCTTCAAACCTAACAAAGTGGCATGCTCCTCATGGCCACTGAAAATGTACATGTACACCATTATGGTTTTATATTTATGGAAAAGTGGGAAAGAGTTAACTAAATAACATAATAGTAACAAAAAAGTGTGCACATAACAAATATATGCAACTTTCATAATGAGAAATATATTAAATAATTATTAATTTTAATTTATTTTAGCTATTAACTCAGTTCAATATCATATTTTAATTAATATTTTTGATACTTGCTCCGGTATGATGGTTAATTAAGGCGTACCGGTATGTTAATTTAAATGAGCCAGTAAAATTTCAACACATAGGATACATATATCCACGTCAACGTTTAATTTTTAATTTTTTTTAAATAAATTATTATATTAATGTATATACTAAGATACCCTTATATGCTCAAATTAAAAATCAAATTTATCCTTTGATCTTATTAATCAAAAGATTAAATAATTCTGGTTAATTTTATTAACAAAAACATCTTTTATATATAATAAAATCAAACAATTAAAATTAAATTACATTAATTAATTTAAAAAAACACATAATTAAACTAAAAAATTTTAAAAATGAGATTTATCGTAAAAAACCTCAATTCACCCACAAATTTAGAATAGAACCCTAATCCCTGCTGTCCGAAAAACCACCGGCCTCGTGCACAATTCCTTCTTCTCCAACGCAGATCGTATTGAAATCATCTTTGATACTTATGTTGAAACTGAAACGGGTAGTTTTACATACTATTGATAGTGAATATCAATGACGTTAGTAGAGCATCCCAGAAAATAACAAGCTGTGTGATTTTTTTATTTTAACAATTCTCAAAATATATTTAATCTCTCACCATTCGATCAAGTAGCATTGCCAAATGCCAACCAGTTTGAAAATTATGTCATTGTTATTATTAGCAAATAAACACTATGATTTCGGAGAGATATTTCAGTGTATTCCAATTCCAATAAAACATACACGTTGACATTCGTATTTAGCTTAGACTATACAATTTTATTGATAATCAGAGGATCTGTAAGATGCCAAGAGAATCGAAATATTTAGGGATTAGGGTTATATTATTATTGGCAAAGAGAATATGAATATATGCAAAGAGAATTGAAATATTATTATTATTTTCATTTTCTTAATTTCATCGGACAAAAATTAAGTACCGTGCCACCGAAGAAGAAGGAAGTGGGTGACGCCTCTAATTCTTCGAACAGCAGGGATTAGGGTTCCATTATAAATTTTTTAGTGGATTGAAGTTTTCTATGATCAATCTTATATTTTAGATTTTTATTTTAATTGTGTGTTTTATTGAATTAATGTAATTTGATTTGTCAATAAGATAAATAAAGATTATTTAGTCTTTTGACAAATAGAATTAAAGGATAAATTTAATTTTTAACTTAAGTATATAAGGGTATTTTAGTATACACATTAATAAAATAATTTATTTAAAAAAATTTAAAAAATTAAACGCTGACCTGAATATATATATCCTACGTGTCCAAATGTTACTGGCTAATTTAAATTAACATACCAGTACGTCTTAATTAAGCATCGTAGCGGAGCAAGCACCTTAATATAATAATTTATTTAAAAAATTTTAAAAATTAAACGCTAACGTGGATATATGTATCCTATGTGTCAAAATTTTACTGACTCATTTAAATTAACATATTGATACATCTTAATTAACCATTATATCGGAACAAGCACCTAATAAAAATAATAAATTTTGATAACCACGTATCATTTCTCTTTTTATATAGTCAAATAGATATTTTTCAAGCTTACATTACATCGAATTTCATTTCAGCGGTTCAGCCCGAAACGGTGAAGACCAAAAAAAGAATAAAAGAAAAAGGTAAACGCAACTACACAACTACACAAGCATATCGTTTACCTCAACTTTTTGCATTCTAGTTTGGTCAACCCCGTTAACTATCAAAATGGCGGTAGATATAATGTAGTTATCATAATAACAATAATAATTTATACAATCATGTGTCTCTTTTTTTAACCAAATCAAACAAAGTAAATTTTGCTTACTCTCATTTCACACATGCGAACAGAATTTTACTAGAATGAATATAAAATTTAAAAACAAACGAACATATTTTAAAACATGTTTAAATCAATTATAAAAATATGCTCATTATACATATAATTTATGTTCATACAGTGCGCGCTTGAACAACTTGATTAGACTTAGTTAAAAGAATAAAGATAAATCTAGAATTATCATAATTCATATATAACATATTTACCATTTTAATTTATTTTAAATATATTGTTATTGTTTATATTTAACTTATAATAATATAATTTAATTTCCATATATTTTTTACGTAAATTACACGCAACTAATCCTATATTATATTGTGACATTAAAATTAAATTCTAAAATTAAAGTCATAATAATAATCAATAACGAAATATATGTGTCAAACTGGTCCCCGAAAAAAAGAAGTGTCAAATTCATATCGTTATAAATATGGGTGTGCAGATTACGAGATTAGAAGCGATCAACTTTCTACTTGAAAATTCAGAAATCAAAAGTCACAAGCATCACGTGATCCTCCTAGTTCGCCTTTATTTCGTGTCTTTTCTTATTTTTTCCTCTTACCATTCAATTCAATGAATATATATATAGAGGGTAAAGATGTACAGGGTCGCTCGAGTAATATGATGGAGAACGTTAGCGTTATAGATTTGGGAGGTTTCGATCTGGACGAGGCTCTGGCTACGGTGAGCGGAGATTCGCGGGTGGTGATTGCAGCGGCATCGAAGAGCTTCGTGTCAAAGTTGCCGGCGGCAGAAGCAGAAGACGTGAAAGAGGAGGATGTGTGCTCGGTATGCATGGAAGGTTTTCAAGGCGGAGGAAACAAGAGAGTCCCGTGCGGCCACGTGTACCACTCAGAATGCATCATTCTCTGGCTGTCCCGCTCCAACTCCTCTTGTCCTCTCTGCCGCCGCCATATCTTCCTCACTCAGCAGGTAACATCACACAAATAACCACTTTCATTCGATCTCTATACCCACAAACTTTTTATTTTTCTTAATTATTTCTTGGCTACTCTTGTAAAAGCAATAAAAAGTGTCAAACGTATTTGTTTCTCAACTATCATTTCCATCTAAAGTATATTTTTATGTGAATGGTTAATTTTTTTTTTCCCTTGCTAATTGTGATTCTTGATATACAGCAGAAATAGTAACTCGTACGCAGGACCAAGAAAGAAGGTCTCGAATCGTTAGTCTTCCTATTAGGGAAAAGGACACTCATTCACTTTATAAAGATTCTTTACGGATGTTACAGATTGTCGAAATTCATTCAAGTGATGACACGAAACTGTTGCCATCCATCATACGCAGCCCATAATTTGATGCTTTGAAACATTCTGCAGTCCTCTTCTAGATAGTGATAGATGAAATAGGGACTTTACAAAAGAGATAACCTTTGCGTGAACTTGAATTTAAGCATAAAATGATTATTTAACCAATAACCACACACCAGACACATGTTTATTATCTGTTACAGCAAAAGAGACCCAGGAATTCACCTATAGTTGCGATATACAGGGCTATACATGCAGCTCTCAGCATACTTCACAAGATTCTCAGGGCGAGGAAGACGCGTAGCCAACCCTGCAACCAGAGTTGGACAAAATTATTGTTAAAGTGTAAAAAATTAAAGGTGGTAACTCTAATACAGAGTCATGATATGCATAGAATACATAGAAAGGAAGAAATGAGTGATAACATTTGTGGGAGCCATCACTTTTTTATTTTTTTCAAAAACATATAATTATATTTATAACTACAATATGCAGCTCTTTAAATTTTGACTCTGTATCAGAGTCTCCACCAAAATTAAAATGTGAGACGGACTGAGGAGTCAAGATCAATGACCACGCACCTAGTTCATATGCCTTAGCAGCAACATTTGCAGCTATGTTAGCTGAAATCTTTCTGATATCAGTGAATGGTGGGTAAATCAAGCCCTTATTGTAGTTCTCATCTGTCACTTGTTTAGCTAACGCTTCCGCTGCACAATACAATGATACATACATCATAACCATGTAAACATTATATATATGGAAGAAACTAGCTAGAAATAAAATTTTCATTCACTTACAGGCTGCAAGAAGCATATCATCATGCACTCGAATCGCTCCAGAGATTACTAAACCCAAACCGAAGCCTGGGAAAATGTAAGCATTGTTGGCCTGACCAGATATGTAAACTTTGCCCTTGTATTCTACAGGATCAAATGGACTCCCGCTAGCAAATATTGCACGACCCTTTGAGGGGAAAACAAGGGTAGTAGTTTAAAATCATCATTTTCATAACAAGAAAAAATTAAACAAAAAAAAACTCAATCAGGTCAAGAGAAGAGATATAGTTATTGGTTA
>JASCZI010151054.1:220978-258864 GCA_036250425.1 Stylosanthes scabra | reverse complement strand
GATATATATATATATATATATATATATATATATATATATATATATATATATATATATATATATATATGTATATATCACTTGTTGATGACATAAATGTAATTGATGGTAAAATCAGGAAGGAATTAATAGTCAGATCAGATATTATCTATAGATCATTGTGAATTGTCACATATTTTTTTCCATTAATGACTAATGGCACCAAAAACAGCCATAGCAGAACACTTTTCACAAAAAGAGACCTTGTATGTTACTAGTTTTTTGTTTTGTTTTTGGGACGAGTTTATCTTTAAATGAGTCATTAAAAAAACTATACTACTAAAATAAAATAACAAAAATACATTTATATATACATTAAAATTATCTATCAAAATTAACTATTATGTATTTTTGTATAAATATAAGTGTTATTGTTTAACCTATTTAAAATATATAATTTATATTTTAATATGTATTCTATAGTCCACTTTTAAAGTACACTATTAATATCAAGTGACAAAGTGTTTCTTCAAATAAGTCCAGCCAAATCATTTCAGAATGAGATACGCCCTTTTTTTTCTCGTGCGCAAGTTTGAGTTTTTTGTTTTCCATTTTCCTTCTTCTACATAGAGTCATCACATACAATATTTTAAGTTTGTATAATTTTCAATTTTTTTTTTGGTATTTTAAGTGAGATTCAAACTTAAAATCTCTTATCACAAAAGAAAGAAAAATATTATATAAGTTGCAATTCATCTGTTTATAGACAAATATTTAAAAGACAGATAGATATGTAAACTAATATATATATAATATTACGTATTAATATAATATTTCAATACATAAAAGAAAAATGAAAAAATATTGAATTCAATAAATTTAGATGTATACTTATTTTGCAAACCAAGTTTAAACAAATTATTTATTCTATGTCAAATAAAAAATTATTTTAATGTCATATAAAAGTTTATTTCGAAGTTATTTTTTGTATTATTTGACACTAAAATAATTTTCTATTAAACGTATAAATAAATGATTTGGTTAGATTTGATTGGTCAAAATAAACGTACATAAAACATTATTGAAAAGAATTAATAATATAAAATCCCATGAGTTATCAACAAGTGAGAAAATGTTTATTCCAACAAGATATGAAATTGCAATAATAATATTGCATTGTCACTTTTTTTTATGCCTCCAGGATATCCACCGGAGCGAGTTCAGTGACTAATTTATCTCTCACCGGTTTGTGCGTGCACCTTAAGGGTGGGACGGCTAACCAAAGTCCTCTCTACATACACATCATTCAGGATCGAATCCAGAACTAGATGCTTAAACAACCCAATCAACCCAACCCAAGGTCACATTTTATTTATTATTACATTGATAGATATTCCACAGGTGCCTGAATCCCAAGCCGGGCACCAAGTTCCTTCACCAAACCTACATGGACCACTTCTACGTATAGAATAATAACACCTGTTACATTTACTAGCATCCTGTGGTGATCGAAATGTACAAAAGAACAGCGTCGTCCCAAAGAAATTCGGATTAAAACTAAACTCAAAGAATTGCTCTGCCGCCAGATGTTTTTCTCCAAGATCATTATCTTTTGATTTGCAGTGAACGGTTAGCTCTAAATCTCCTCCTAAGTCGTTGTAAACTCTCACAAATTTTGTCGCATTTATGTGTATTGGCATCACAAGCACCAAAAGGAACAGAACAACACTACTTTTCATCAACAGAGACATTATCGGTAGCTGTGTTATTTTGATTTTGCTTTTTCTGTTACCTTCGATTGATCTTTTATATATATAAGTTAGTAACTTAAAAAGAAAGAAATGTTAAGATAATTATTAATTTTAATTTATTTTAGCTATTATTAAGTTTTCAAAATTATTAAAAGAATGAATTCAATTGTTCCATTTTCCAAAGCTTGTCATTGTATATTTCCCATCATCTTCACAAGACCATTTCTTTTTCAAAGCTGATTAATGAGTTATTTTCAAGTCGATATTTTAATTTTCTAATTACTTTTAATTAAGGCGGATTGAATATTCAAAAAGTCATTAAGTTGATAGTTTTGATTTTTAAGAACGTCCCCTTAACGCTGACTTACGATTTCATGGAAAGAAAAGATAAGTAAACTGTGCTATGACTAAAGAGCAGATGGTGACATATTCCAAAACCCCAAACATAGAAGTCACTAAGTCAATAGTCACTCAAGTTTTAAATGTGCGGAGTCGATACTAGAGTATTTTTAATACCGCTTTAAGTCGATATTAATTTAAATTTTTGAAAATTTAATAGTTCAGTATCATTTTAGGTGGATATTAATATAGTCGATACCATTGACCAGTATTGATAATATTATAGACTTTGATAAATTTTTTAAATGATAAATTTTGATAAATATGAGATTTTTTTATTTATTTAAAATTTTTTTATTTTTTTTACTATTAATTCATATAATTTAATATTATATTTTCATCGACACTTTTAATTATGTACATTTATTACAGTCAAAGCATATATTAAATGACTGACAAAATAAAAATAATAAATTGTGATAATCACCTAGCATTCTTTGCTTAATTATGTACATTTATTACCGTAAAAGCATATATTAATTGTTTCACAATTTCCATGAAAGGAGATACGGTTAGCGGTACTGCCTAACAAGGCGATTAGCCCAATTAAAATGGTTTTATTGGGCTGTCTATAATAGCTCATCTTATAATGAGTAAAGTGGATTCAAAGTCCAATTAAAATAGTCCGTTGATTATTTAATTTCTTAAAAGAATATATTGTTAAGTAAGAGTGGGTTGGAAATCTAATTAGATATTGTTAATAGTAAAAGTAAGTTTAAATAATGAAGTTGGATTGATTTTGTGGTTAGTTCATTAGTCTATTTAAATAAGTATTGGTAATTCCTTATACATGTAGCAATCCATTGGCTAACAACAAATTTTTAAATGAAGCTCAAATTTACAATGAATTAATTTTTAACCTACCAAATTGGAGATACCGTAGAAAAAAAAAATTTTGTTTGGATTAAAAATAATCAAGCAGAAAACTGAGTTTTTTTATTGAAAATTTAACGTGAACTTGCATGCATGAGTTCTCAACAAGCGAGAAAACTTTTATTCCAAATAAATATGAAATTGCAATAATATAATATTGCATTTTCACATTATATAAACTAAGGACTCAATATATACTATTGTAATTGTTCAGCCGCTTTTTATTGCATATATAGATATAAATATTCAAGAACATATGTCTTTATCCCAAGGAATGTTTCTCGTGTAACCCACAAACGTGTGTTTCTTGAACTTTCAAGTTATGTACTGAAAAAAATTATATTCTAACAGGAACTTAAACTCAAATTTCGTGTTATTAGAATACTTGAAATTTTTTTAATTTTATGTGCCTCAATATTCGGTAGCTATAAGAAAATAGTATTGTTATACGTATATATATGGTCATATGGAAGACAAATTTTTCATGACAAAATTCATCCAAACAGCGTGAAGCAATGGTTAGAGTTTGAGCATTTTTAAATGATCAACATGAATTTCTCATGACTAAAAAATATTAAAAATAATTAAAAAATATTTACAACTACAAAAACATATGAATAACACAAAAAATTAGTTGTATATATATCATATTATCATATAGGTACATGCATCCTATTAATTGTCATTTAAAATTTATTTTTTTAACGTTGTTCCTATTGAGTAATATATTAAAGAAAAAAATTAGGGAGCCTAATATATTATGATCAATATGGAGTCAATATGAGTTATGGATGATAATTCATATAAATTTTGGATGATAACTTAATTATTATATTAGCTCCCTAATGGGTTCTTAACGTTGGTTCCGTAATATTGTTCTATATTAAAAGATAATTATAATTATAATTTAATAATAATAACTTAATAATGTCTGAATTAATATATGTTATGAGAGAATAATGTATATCCATGTTAAAAATTGCAATTAAGCTTAAATATAAAAAAATTGATAATAACATCTTTCTTATATAAAATTTTCAAAGAATAATATTTGTCACTATATTTACATTTACATTAATATATCATTAATATATTTTGCGAATATATGGGATAATAAATTTAGATTTTCAAACTTTAATTATTGATTGTTTGATTAGAATATACCTTTAATAATATTTCATTTAAGCGAATTTAATACTTATTAGCATCTTTACATAATGTTTGTTCAACCGCTTTTTTATTTATTTTGAGTGATATTTATTATAATTTCAGCCGATATATTATTTGCTATTTCAATTCATAATTTGATTAATATTTATCACTTCAATTATTGATCGTTGGCTTTCAAGTACAAAAATAGTAGACCTAAAATATTAAAATAATGAATATTGATCAAATTATAAATTGAAAGAGCGAATAATATATTAGCTGAAATTATAATAAATATCACCTTAAAATAAATAGAAAAATTGGCCGAACGTGAAGACACTAGCACTAATAATTTGACTAGTTATTATTATTGTTTTAGTAGAACAAATCAATCTAAATTCAAATTAACTAAATTATTGTATAATTTTGCAAAAATAATGTCAATAAAATCATAGTGATTATTGCTTGTGATATACCCTTCCTAATTTTCTTTCTCCTTCGTTTGACTAAGGGTGGGTTTGGTAAAATTTTTCGACCAAGTGCTCCTGCTCTCAAAAAGTAGGAGCCACCTTTTTGCGTTTGGTAACTCAAAAAGCTAAGGAGCTTTTGCTCCCGGCTTTTGAGAGTCGGGGGTGCTTTTGAGAGCCCTCAAGAGTAGCTTTTCAAAGCTGGCTCTGACTCCTCAAAAAGCAAAATGACGAATTAACCTTACATTTTAATAAAAAACCAATTTTATCCTCCATTAATTATATTTAATTTTATATTAATGCATCACATATTAACAAAAAGGTCGTTGTAGTAATTTATTACCTTAAGAACAACTATTAAATAGATTTACCAAACGCGATATGTGTGGCTTCTGCTTATTGAGAGCAATTTTGAGTTATTTTACCAAACGGTCATCATGTGACTCTCCATCAGCTGCTTTTTGAGAGCATAAAGAGCTCAGCCGCTTTTTGAGAGTCACAGCATTACCAAACCGAGCCTAACTGACCCTCAACCTCTATATAAAGCTACCGGTTTTCAAAAACTAAATAAACCATAAAATCATTACTCATCAAAATAGAAAGCAATAATAATAACAATGTCTTCTTCTTCTCTTGGGAGAACTACTATCTTGTTATTATTGTTGGTTGTGCTACCACTATGCATCTATGGGAAATCAACGGTTCAAATAATAAACGGTTTAGATGGGAATTTGGATCTCACCGTTCACTGCAAATCCAGAGATAATGATCTTGGACCACATTGGCTCCATCTAAATCAATACTATCAATTTTCTTTCAACTATAGAGTTTTCGGTGGTACTTTATATTTTTGCACTTTTAGATGGAATGGTTCATGTCATTGGTTTAACATATATAATCAATATAGAGATGTAGGTGTTTGTTATGGAGATCATGCTTGTTCATGGACAATAAAGCAATCTGGACCATGTAGAAATTCAGATATCTCTTCAGAGCAATGTTTCTCGTGGAATCCACAAACCTGTTTTTGAAAGTTATATTTATATGTCTATGTAATAGTTTTACAAATAAAATAAGAGTAAACACCCTTTCCGATCTCCGAACTTTTTCATTTTGGACAAGACACCCCTTAATGAACCGAAACTCCCAGAGTGGTCTTTAAGCAATTAAAAAATGGGACAAATCGATCCCTGACATGCCACATTGTAACCATTTTTAAGGGTCGATTTGTTCCATTTTTTAATTGCTTAGGAGCCGCTGTGGGAGTTTCGATTCATTAAGGGGTGTCTTGTCCAAAATGAAAAAGTTCAGAGACCGGAAGGAGTGTTTACTCATAAAATAAATGGGTGCTTGCTCCGGTACGTTAATTAATTAAAATGTACCGATATGTTAATTTAAATTAGCCAATAAGGATTCGACATGTAAAATTTATTCATCCATGTTAGCATTAGTTTTTTTAATTTTTTTAAAAAATATTTATATCAATGTGTAGACTAAAATATCCTTATATATCTAAATTAAAAATTAAATTTATCCCTTTAATCATATTTATTAAAAGACCAAATAATCCTTATTAATCTTATTAATAAAAAATCATTTTGTAATAAATTTATACAATTAAAATCACATTATATTAATTCAATAAATACATAATTAAAATAAAAAATTAAACACTTAAAAAATTAAAACAAAAATTTGAGATTAATTTTTAAAAATCTCAATCACATCCACAAACCAATAGAACCCTAACCGACAAAATTCCCTTCCAACTCACGCATGTTGTAGATTGAGTACTCAAAGCTTTTGATTAATAGCACACATCAATAATAATACATATGCTCCATTTAATATACATGCTAAGTACATCAACAGCTTCGATTTTAGAATTACGAAGTTCTGTGCATAAGTGTATGCATAACCAAAGTTAGTAGCGCTGGGAGGGGTGCATAGTAGCAGCAGCGTCGACGGGAAATAAGGAAGTGCCGCGATGGGGTGATTCTTACGGTATAGAAATTAGTGTCTTATTATGAATTTGTGGGTGTGATAGGGATTTTTGAAGATCAATCTCAAATTTTTGTTTTAATTCTTTGAGTGTTTTTTTTTTTATTTTAATTATGTGTTTATTAAATTAATAATGTAATGTGATTTTAATTCTATGTGTTTATTATAAAAGGATATTTTTATTCATAAAATTAATAAGGATTATTTGGTCTTTTAACAAATATGATTAAAGAGGTAAATTTAATTTTTAATTTAACTATATAAGGTTATTTTAGTCTACACATTGATATAAATATTTTTAAAAAAAAATGAAAAAAACTAATACTAACGTAGATGAATAAATTCTACATGTCAAATCTTTACTGGCTAATTTAAATTAACGTACCGATACGTCTTAATTAATTAACGTACCGGAGCAAGCATCAAATAAATGAATCCCCAACTACAAGTAGTTTGGAAATGTCTTCAATGGTTTGTGTGACAAAGAAGAATAATTTAATTTGTTTGTATATTTGGAGTAAACTATTTAAATAGATGAATACATATTATAAATTTGGGATAATCTTTAAATTGGTCTAAAAAATATCGCTTTATTTAAAGTTGTGTTCAATCATATTAGTTCCTGAAAAATGCAAATCTCCTAAAGATTTTAATAATCATATTAGTCATTGAAAATAAGATACAGTATTTAATTAAATTAGTCCTATTTCAATAAAACAATGATACGGGTGAATCTATTTTAATAAAAACAACTCTTATTTTTACTATGATTCAAATTTTTTATTTTAGAATTTATTATATTTGTGTTAGATTTATTTATTATTTATATACTTAGCACTTAGACTTATTAAATATAAAAGTACATGGATTAATTTGAACACATACATGTAAATACTCAAAATCTTCAACAACGCTCCTCTTTTGGCTATCCTTTTTATTTAATTTTTGTTTTGCATTAATAGTTAAATATGTCTATATTCTTTCCCTTTAGTCAACCTATCATTTTCCATTTCTTCGTTCGGAAAAATACATGCACTCATTTAAAGTCTGCATTAATGGTTATATTTGTTTAGCTAAACCCTTGTTTTATTGAACTTTTTTTTCCAGCTTTAAGCATAATAATTTTGGAAGAAAAAGACTAGAAAATTAACACATTATGATCAATAGAGAACTAACATATATTATAAGGATAATAACTTATATAATTATTAACTCTCTAATAATTCTTTAACGTTGATTTCGTAGCTATGTTCTCAGAATAAACATATAATTCTAAAACAATTACAAACAATTATTTTAGCGGAGTCACGAATATCAAGATGTTTAAAATATTTTTTCTAAAGACTTTTTTTTTTTACAATGAAAAAATGTTTTCTAAAAATCCTAATACATTAAAAGTAATAATTTTTTTTTAAAAAAAAGTGAAAATAAGGAAATACTAAAAATAAGGAGTAAAATTTTAAAAAAATAATAATAAGATAAAAATTACTAAATTAAAATTAAACCATCTAAATAAAATCATAAGAGTTATTGCATGTGTATTAGTGTATACCATTCTCTATATAAAGCTACCGGTTTTCAAAATCCAAATAAACCATAAAAGCATTACTCATCAAAATACAAAGCAACAATAACAATGTCTTCTTGTTCTTCTCTTGGGAGAACTACCATGTTGTTCTTATTAGTGTTGGTTGTGCTACCACCATGCATCAAGGGGACAACAACGGTTCAAATAATAAACGGTTTAGGTGGGATTGTGGATGATCTCACCGTTCACTGCAAATCCGGAAATGATGATTTTGGAACACATTTTCTCGATAAAAATGAAGTGTATCAATTTTCTTTAAGATATAGATTTTTTGGTCAGACATTAATTTTTTGCAGTTTTTGTTGGAATGGTTCATGTAATTGGTTTGACATATATGACCATGGTAGAGATGCAAATGTATGCCCTGGAATTGCCTGTACATGGACAATAAAGCAATCTGGACCATGTAGAAGCTCACGTTTCTCTCCAGAGCAATGTTTCTCATGGAACCCACAAACGTTTGTTCCTTGAACTTTCAAGTTAATTGATCAATGTTATTTTATCATAGGAGACAACAAAATATATGTATGCCAAAAACTATATCAACTTTAGAAATAAAATAAATGAATAATTTGGAAATGTCTTTCAATGGTTTGCAATAACACTAGCCAGCCAATAGGACTTTTCTCTTTCTCATGACTTCTCTCTCCCTCTCTCTCACAGTTTTTCTTTTTCTTGAATCTCTGTTAATTATCAATGGTTACGTAATATTGTTAAATTATTATTTTTAACTTTAAAATATTTGAATACTGATAATTTTATAATAAGATGTGTAAATTAATTTAATATTTATAAAGAATATTTAATATAAAAAAATTATTCAAAACATTTAATAAAATTGGATTATAAATGGGGGTTGGTGGGATGGAGCAAAAGACCTAACATTGGAATAACAAATT
Source organism: Stylosanthes scabra (assembly GCA_036250425.1). Taxonomy (NCBI): domain Eukaryota; kingdom Viridiplantae; phylum Streptophyta; class Magnoliopsida; order Fabales; family Fabaceae; genus Stylosanthes; species Stylosanthes scabra. Next base: position 249,761 of record JASCZI010151054.1, on the reverse strand, counting down.
CAGCCAACAATTTCCATGGAATCAAGATATGTGTGTTTGATCTTTTTAGCAAAAAACGAAATAACAATCAAATAATTTTCAAAAACGATAATTATTTTCAATTCATACAATTTCAAAATCATAAATCTCTGATAGTACTACTATATATCCAAATGAGAACTTATATAATTATAATGAATATCTATGTAATAGTGTTACAATACTTACAAATAAAATAAATGAATCCCCCACTACAAATAGTTTGGAAATGTCTTCAATGGTTTGTGTGATAAAGAAGAATAATTTAATTTGTATATTTGGAATAAACTATTACATACTTGAATACAGATTATAAATTTGGGATAATTTTTAAATTGGTATTCAAAAGATATTGCGTTATTCAAATTGATCTCCGAAAGATTTTATTAATCATATTAGTTTATGAAAAATATGGTATTCAATAATCAAATTGGTCATTCATTCTATCAATTAGATAATGACACATCATTCTTAAATAACATGTATCACAAAATTTTTGGATAATGTGTTATCTATTAACCAATCATTTTATAATACTTGTCATTTAATTGATAGAAGAACCAATTTAACTAAGAGTTACATATTTCATGAATTAATATGACTAACAAAATTTTTCAGTAACTAATTGAAAGAATGTGATATTTAATTAGAGACTAATTTAAATATTAACCCATTATAATTTTAGTACAACATGTAAATTAATTTGATATTCATAAAAAAATTTAATTAATATGACAAAATTATTCAAAATATTTAATAAAATTGGATTATATATGGGGGTTGGTACGATGGAGAAAAGTTAAATTTCAGAAGGATCCAAAGCTATATATTAAAAATGGTTTTGCTAGGTGTACACATAAACACATTAAAACACATAAATCTTTTCCACTTGAGGGGGTGATTAATTAAGGAATAATTCAATTTGTACATCAAAAACAGCCGCTAAAATCAGCCACTACGTATTTTTGTATTTTTATACGTATTTAAATCTAATATAACTATTTATGACCGGTGGTGTCTCACGCGCCGTAATCGATACACTCACACCGCACACGTAGTTGAGTCGGTACACTTACACAGTTATATATTCAATCAACAGTCGATACAAAGAGCATATATTCCATCAGTATAAATATTCACCGATTTCATCGTCCATCAATATTACAAATAGCATATATTATATTCAATCAAAATAAATTTAGAAAAATATTATTCTAAAAAATATAAAACAATTTATTAAAAAAACATTAAATATTGATTTAAATATTTTAATTTGATTATTATTTCAAATATGTTTCTTTATGACCAATTTTTTTAATATAATTTTAGAGTGTGTTTGATTATAACATAATTATATTATAAAAATTACAAAAATATAATATTGACCTTCAATTTAAGTTGGATATTTTAGTTCGATTATTACTTTGAATATGTTTGATTATAATCAAATTTTTTTAATATAATTTTGGAATCTGTTTGATTAAAACATAATTATATTAAGAGAAAGACAAAGAATATAATATTAAACTTCAATTGAGATATTTTAATTTGATTATTATTTTATAACTAATTTTTTCAATATAATTTTAAAGCGTGTTTGATCATAATATAATTATATCACGAGACGATAAAAAATATATCATTGAATTTCAATTTGAATATTTTAGTTTGATTATTATTTTAAATATGTTTGATTATAACCAAACTTTTTAATATAATTTTAGAGTTTGTTTGATTATAACATAATTATATTACAAAGATGACAAAGAATTTTCTACGAATTTTATTTTATTTTCTATTATAAAATTAAAGTTATAATCAAACACAATAATAATCAAACTCAATATTTTCAATAATTGTTCAAGTACACGCTACAACTCAAATAAGGAGAACTTTGTACATCCATATGTTCAATCACTATTTAGAAGATGCATTTCTAGTATGAATATAACTTATAAGTGGTTTCTAGGTGTACATACGTCATAATCATCATCATCGTGCATTTTTTCCAGTGGTGAATTGACGAGGGCAATAGATATTTGTGTATAACCCCTCCTCAATCCATGTTTGAATTTGATAAATATAATGCCTCACCAAATCATGTATGTATTGCTTTGAAGGAGGAGGTATGCTTCCGTACGAAAACATTACCTTCTGTGAGACGGTGAAAATTTTTTTCATTGGGACTCCATCATGTTGGAGGAAGCAAGAGAGAAGATGATTTTTATTGGTAATCGCTACAAGTGGATTTTATCTTCAGGCCGTTGATGAAATGCAACAGTGTATGTCTTCTTTCTTCACCTTGGAAGACTCGAAGACTATGAAAAATCATGTCCATCACGGCAACCGCCAACTCCAACAGCAACAGCGACAAGGAATAAGAAAAATCTCCTAATTTTTTCTTCCTGTTTGTCCTTCTTACTTATGTGAGGCGAAGTGCGGCGAAGTGATGCTCAAAAATGAAGAGAAGGAGTGCCACGAAGCAATGCTCGAAAATGAAGAGGAATAGGAGCGCGCGTGACAAGGGATATAGAAAGGAAGAAGGCGTGTTGTTTATGTGAGAGTGAAATTGGTTTTTGTTTTTGAATTTTTTAGTATGTAAATTGTATTATTATACGGTGGCTGAAATTAGTGGCTGAAATTGATGTATAAATAGCAAAACTGTTAATTAAGATGTATTTGTGTGTTTTATGTGTACGCCTAGCTTTTTTGTATTGCAAATTGTTTCGTACAGAGAGAGAGGTAGTAGTGGTCCCACTATTTCAATTAATTCGGTCTTTAACTTTAACAAAAATTACTTAAATTAGTCGATGAAAGAAGAGAAGAATGAAATACACAAGAAGAAAGATGATTTATAATAAGACTTAGTTACAAAAATGACTTATACGTCGAGCAATTCTTTTAAATTATTTTCTTAATTCTAATCATGAAAAATTTGAATTATGAAAATTCTCATAACATAAATTAAGTTGATATATATATTTATAAATATTATATTGTTGTAGCTAACACGTGCCTAGCTTTATGATGGTCGATAAGTTGTAATTCGGATTCCGATAAGATTATTAATAGAAGATTGAAATTTTTTTCTTTTAATAAATTAAATACAAAACACATGCATTAAAAACTTAAATTTTTATATTTTTAATAAAATAATTTAATTTATAATCTTAACGCGTATTCTTATGGCACAAAATAAATAAATCTATATTATATTAGTTTAAAAAAACAATGACATTACATGTATGTAGATACATTTATGTCAACAAAAATAACTCTAGATGAAAAACAATGACATCATATGATAAGATCTTATGTTTTTTTATTGTGATTCGAATTTTTTATGTTAGATTTTATTATTTTTGTAATAGTTATTATTATTTTTGTATTTAACGTGTGAATCTATTAGACGTAAAAATATATGGATGAATTTGGACGTATGAGACACCTAGATATGTATTCAAACAAAAAATACTCAAAATCTTCAACAACGCTCCTCTTTTGGCTCCGTCACCATCGTATCCTTTTTATTAAATTTTTGTGTTGCATTAATGGTTAAATATGTCTATATTCTTTCCGGTCATTAAATATATATAGTCAAAATATCATTTTCCATTTCTTCGTTCGGAAAAATACATGCACTCATTTAAAGTCTGCATTAATGGTTATCTTTGTTTAGGTAAATCCTTGTTTTATTGAACTTTTTTTCTAGACTTGATCTTATTCGTTTAATTTTGGAACAAACATATAATTCTAAAATTTACAAACAATTATTTGAGGGGAGCTACTCAGGTCAAGATATTTAAAACATCTTTTTCTAAACATTTTTATTTTTTCACAATGAAAAAAAGTTTTCTAAAAATCCTAATAGATTAAAAGTAAAAATAAAAAAAGGAATTACTAAAAATAAGGAGTAAAAAAAATATATAATACAAAATTGCAAAAACAAGAATTGAAAATAAATAAAATAAATAATAAGATAAAAATCATTAAATTAAAATTAAATTATCTAAAAATAAAAATTAATATATTAAAATTTAAATTCTAAAATATCTAAATAAAATCTACACCTTTAAAATATATTATATATAAAAAATTTAAAATATTATAACTTTAATCAACTACGAAAAAGATAAAAAGTCTTTATAAAAAGATATTTTTACATCTTTATGATAGTGTCTCCGACTCTAAAAAATATGAAAATTAATCAATTAATAATTTTCATGAATTCTTCAATACCACGACCATCATGTATAAATAAAACAACAATTACATTAAAAGATCAAACATACTTATATACACTCCATGGATAGCAATAAGGGTTTCCCCCAAAATTTGAATCAATGCATGGTGTAGATTGCTTTACATGCCAATGACAAAACCCTAAACATTTTTCATCCCTAGCTTCTCCTAATCCACGTTCTCGCAAAGTATAACAAATATTACTTCTGCATTCTTTTTTTTTCCATCAAAATTTAATTTTACTTGTAAAAGTATTATATATATAATTATAATTATATATCTTTCTTGCAATTTATCAGCTTTTTGTTTCACGATTTGTATATAACCCATTTTAAAATTAACCAATGGCTCATAATTAATTATTTTGGATTGCTGCTTGACTGCTTGTTATGTTTTTTCAATTTTTTTTGGATTAATTAACTTATTGTTTAAAATAAAATTAACTACTTAAAATCTGAAAATTGTGAAAAATATTTCAAATTAATTGAATAAAAAATATACTTATAATAATTTGACTAGTTATTTTTATTTTAGTAGAACAAATCAATTTAAATTCAAATTAACTAAATTATTGTATAATTTTGCAAAAAATGTCAATAAAATTAAAATCATAGTAATTATTGCATGTAGTGTATAAATCCTTCCTATTTTTCTTTCCCCTTTATTTGACTAATTAATATTGACCCTCAACCTCTATATAAAGGTATCAGTTTTCAAAAACTAAATAAATCAGAAAATCACAACTCAAAATACATAATAATAATAATAATAATAATAATAATAATAATAATAATAATAATAATAATAATGTCTTCTTCTGCCACCACTATCTTGTTCTTATTATTGTTGGTTGTGCTACCACTATGCATCAATGGGAAAACAAGTGTTCATGTAACAAATGATTTAGATGGGAATTTGGATCTCCTCATTCACTGCAAATCCAAAGATGATGATCTGGGACCACAATTGCTCCATACAAATCAATCCTATCAATTTTCTTTCGGACCAAGTGTTCTTGGTAACACATTATTTTTTTGCACATTTCGTTGGCAAGGTTCATGTCATTGGTTTGACATATATATACAACATAGAGATAATATACCAGCATGTGATCATGGTGGTTGTTTTTGGACTGTAAAGCAATCTGGACCATGCAGAGATAAGATTTTTCCGGAAAAACAATGTTTCGAATGGAAAAAAGATACCTGTGTTTAAAGAGATAATTGCTAATCTGTAATTGATTTTATATGAAATTATTTATTAAAAAATTATTAGATGACATATTTAACCAATTAAACTGTGTCATCGAATGATTTTAAATTATCAATTTTATATAAAGTTAATTATATTGTTGAATTATATCATCATGTGATAATGGGTTTGGGGAATCAATAATGAATAAATTGATCCATGTTGATCAGAGGAGATAACACAATATATATGCCAAAAACAATATGAACTTAATTTTACAAATAAAAAAATGCATTCCCATATTACAAACACAGCCTTGAAATGTCTTTGATGGTTCTTGATAGAGAATGAATAATTTGTCTTATATATACTTTTTTTTTGGTGACGTGTCTTATATATACTTGATTGATGTAAACAAAAACAATATATCCTTATTAAGATTAACACCATATTACTCTATAGCAATTTTCATCCCTAGCATTTCCTAATCCACGCGCAAAGCAACAAACATTACTTCTACATTCATTTGTTTTACACCAAAATTTAATTTTACCTGTGAAAGTCTTATATATATAATATTCCTCAAATTATTTATCAATCTATCACTCTTTTATCATAGTGGTAATTTAATTTTTTTTATTAGTTCTGACTGAGATTGATAAGCATATGAGTTTATACATATTTAAAAATTATAGAGTTTTAAAAAACCCAAGATCTAAGGCATAAAAAATAAATTTACTATCACTAAGGTAACCTAATTTTTATATATTATGCATTTTTATATGTATATATATTATATAACGATGTATTATATTTTTTAATTAATATATAAAAATCTAAAATATTTGAATGCTGTTTGACTGCTTGTTATGTTTTTTAATTTTTTTTTGGATTAATTAACTTATTAACTTATTGTTTAAAATAAAATTAACTACCTAAAATCTGAAAATTGTGAAAAATATGTTCAAATTTATTGAATAAAAAATATATACTAATAATAATTTGACTAGTTATTTTTATTTTAGTAGAACAAATCAATTTAAATTCAAATTAACTAAATTATTGTATAATTTTCCAAAAAATGTCAATAAAAGTAAAATCATAGTAATTATTGCATATAGTATATATATCCTTCCTAACTTTCTTTCTCATTTATTTGACTAATTGACCCTCAACCTCTATATAAACCTACCGGTTTTCAAAAACTAAATAAAAATCAGAAAATCACAACTCAAAATACATAGCAATAATAATAATAATAATGTCTTCTTCTTCCACTACTATCTTGTTCTTGTTATTGTTGGTTGTGCTACCAATATGCATCAAGGGGAAATCAATGGTTCAAATAATAAATGTTTTAGATGGAATTATTCATGTCATTGGTTTGACATATATGATCAATATAGAGATGTTGGTGTGTGTCATGATGCTTTAAGGAATCTGGGCCATGTAGAAAATCAGTTTTCTCTGGAGAGCAATGTTTCTCATGGAAGCCACAAACCTGTGTTTGAAAGTTATATTTATATATCTATGTGATAGTGTTATTAGGGAATTTTAAAATCTCTATGAAATTTACAAATAAAATAAGAATTCAATTTTGATTCACCTTCGATAAAAATGTTTTACACATGTATTTAATTACGAAATATTACATTATAAATTAAAAAATAACTTATTTTTTCATTGACCCCATAATTAATCATTCAAAAGAATTGATGTGACTATTACACGAATGTGTAATGTTTACCCTGTAATTGATCAAAATTAAACTCATAAAATAAATCACTCCCCAACTACAAATCATTTGCAAATGTCTTCAATGGTTTGTGATAAAAAGAATAATTTGTTTGTATATATTTGGAGTAAATATAGATTCGAATACGGAGAATTCTAATAAAACATGTAATTTAATATTCATAAAAAATTAATTAATATAGCAAAATTATTCAAAATATTAAATAAAATTGGATTATATATGGGGTTTGGTGGGATGGAGAAAATATTAAATTTTAGAACGATCCAATTGTGTATGTCTATATTCTTTCTCTTCATTAAATATAATGAACATATCATTTTTCATTTCTTCCTTCAGAAAAATACATGCACTCATCATATATGTCTAGAGCGTGGTGCAATTATCGGCTAAATTAAATTGAAATTGAATTAAACTATTTTAAATGGTTTGGAAATTGAACCAAATTGTTTTTTCAAACAGCAAATTGGTTTAAAACCAGTTTATAATATAGTGCACCAGTTTAAACTGTTTTTTAAGCTACAACAAATTTTTTATATAAAAAACCAATTTTATCATATAAAATCAGTTTTTATGATGTAAAAAATCACACACTCTCTCCTCCTCCCCTCTCTCTTTCTCTCTCCTTCACTCTTTCTTTCTCTTTCAATTTTTAAAATTCTAGAGTTTGATTGTTTGAGAAAAAAATTACAAATTGAATAAAAGTTGAAATTGAAAAATGAGTTGAATATTTAAATTTTGGCTTATTGGATTGAAAATTTTTTTTATTAGACATTGTACATTTTTATAATTGTGGTTCTTGTGTATTATATTTATTATTATTATCTTCTTTATAATATGATCTATTGATCCTATTAGATGGAACAAATTAAACAGAAGAAAATAATCATAAATAATAATAATAGTGAAAAATCATAGCATACTGAAAGAAAATAAAATAAAAAATATATTGAAAAAAATAAACATACTTAAAAAGATAACATTATAATTAATGTCATATCCTTTATAATAATTATCTTTCAATTTTAGCATAGAGTTGTCAAACATAAATCATATTGGCACAAACTCACTTCTATCCAAAATTAGTTATGTAAAATGCAGTTTATTCAAAATTCAGTTTGACAAACCTCAATCCAAACACATACTATAACATTAAATATGCATTTAATGAGTTCTCCAAATGACATTTTAATTGATATTCTTTTAAAGTGATACAGTATCTATTTACTGAATCCATTGTTTGAATTATGTTAAGTTATATTTTTTCATCAAAAGAGGAAAAAAAAATAGCCTAAAAAACTGTAGTTTTAGTTTGGTTATTTTACTTGAAAAATCAGTTTTTTTCAAACAGTTTCAATTCAGTTTCAGTCCAGTTTAGTCTAATCAGTTTTTTCTATGTAAATATTTGTTTATAATATGTCTATGCATTAATGGTTATATTTGTTTTAGCTAAACCCTTTTTTATTGAACTTTTTATTTTATTTTTGGACTTGATGAGCATATTCATTTAATTAATTTTGATGTAATTTTAAAATATTTACAAAAATTATTTGAGACTCTAAAAAGTATGAAAGTTGATCAATTAATTATTCACCAATTCTTCAATACCATGATGATCATGTCATGTATATATAACAATAATAATTATATAAAAAGATCAAACACACAGAGGCGCATTCCATGGATAACAATAAGGGTTTCCCCCAAAATTTGAATCCATACATGGTCCAGATTGCCTTACATGCCAACGACAAAACCCTAAACATTTTTCTTCATCTCTGCTTTGTTTATATATATCAAACCAATGGCATGCATTGTTCCACCGAAAAGTGCAAAAATATAATGTGCCCCCAAAATAGCTGAATTTGAAACTGAATGTGAAGATTTGATTAGGATGGAGAACCACCGCTCCAAGATCATGATTTTTGGATTTGCAGTGAATGGTGAGATCCAAATTCCCATCTAAATTATTTGTAACCGTCACATATGTTCTTCCTTTGATGCATGGTGCTAGCAGTAACACAACTACTAGCCATAACAAGAGAATATTTCTACCAAGAACAGGAGCCGACATTTCAACTTTGATGAATTCTTTAATTTCTTTTTTCTTCTTTTTTTCTTTCATTTTACATGGCTATTTATAAAGGTGAAAGTGAATGAAGTGGTAAAAAGATATGAAGGATATATATTTATATATATTTTTTATGTTAATTATTTTGTATTTTTGTTATTTTAATTTTTTTCGATTCCATACGGTATCTTCCAATCCGACAGATTGAGAATTAATCTGTCGAGTTGCTACATGCATAGCACTGAAATTAAACCTCGTCACTTATTTAAACGGACTAATAAATTACAATAATTCTATATGAATAAGTGGTTTTGGCAAACCAAGTGCAATCAAGTGATTTATTTCTATGTTAAATAGAAAACTATTTGAGTGTCAAATAGAACTTTATTTAAATACACTTTTTTATACTATTTGACACCAAAATATATTCTATTTAACATAAAAATAAATCACTTGGTTACACTTGATTAGCCAAAACCACTTGTTCAAATAGCATTACCCAATAAACTAATTAGAACAACTCAAGCTGGTTATATCTTTATTACTTATAACTTACCTATTTTATAGGTATCCTAAATTAATTGACGAGAGAGAATAAATCAATACGTAAAATAATTAAAGACATTAATTATTATTATAAATAAGTCTTATTATTTGTTGTTTTTTAAGGATATTTATACCAAATGTTGAACTAATTCCTTTGCGGCGGATTATTTATTTAAAGGTTAACGGGTAGCCACAAAATGTTGTCTGTTGAAGATAAAATTATAATTTTCATCACCCGATCTTTTAATTTGAGAGACCAAGTGATGAGCCACCAAATCATACATACCCACATGGTTTAAATAATTTTATATTTACTTTTAAATTCTCATCATAACTTCAAAACATTTTAGTTATTCCTTAATAAATTTAGGTGGAAAAGTCAAAAGTACACTTTTATTTGAAAATAAAGAAAAGTATTATTCTTATTTTACATAGCAATAATAATATATAAGGAAGTAAAATGCTACTTGACATTCATGCATCCATCTATATATTTTTATATTTAATAAATTCATATGAAAAATACAAAAATAATAAAATATAAAATAAAAATTTTAAGCACAAAAATAATAAAATCTATCCTAATAATTATAATAGGATAAGTTATTCTATATTATATGTCAATTTTTAATTAGTTGATATTTTATAAAAAGATAAGTTTGTAATTAGCTTATTGTTTAAAATAAAAGTTAAAGACATATGTCCTAATTAATTGAATTTGAATTGAATAAAAAATATATACTAATAATTTGACTAGCTATTATTATTTTAATAGAACAAATTAATTTAAATAAAACTTAAATTAAAAAATTATTGTATAACTTTGCAAAAATAATGTCAATAAATTCATAGTAATAATTCAACTTCTGTTCAACTTGCAGAGAATGGTGGTGAATGAATGGTACTTACTCCATAAAAGGGAGAGGAATTCAAAAATGAAAACAAGATTAAAATAGTGATGAATCTCACTCAATCTAATAGATTACTCCATAATAGCCTTGCCACATTACCTCATAATCTTACACCAAATCCTCTAAAAATCCATATAGTTGGACGAACGTGTTCGTTCCACTTAAAAAAAAAATTAGTGAATTAAAGTGTTGTTTATTTTTTAAAATAATAAAAATTATTTTTCATTTATTTAAGAAAAATTTTCTATACTTGCAGGATATAATCAAATAGAAAAAAATTTGACCATAGAGCTAAGAAATGTGTTTTATTTTCTTGACATAAAACTGGCACCAAATAAAAGTTATGTTCTTCTAGACATTAAAACTAGGAAAATATTTTTATCTAGAAATGTGATATTTTGCAAAGAAAATTTTTTTTTTCAAAAGGACAATTTGTCATGCTTGATCCAGATATAAGAAGAAATATAGTCTCTCACAGATATACATACACAAATCAAAATCTCATTTTTAAATGTCTTTGCCCACACAATAATTATGATTTTAGTCAATTATGAACATGAGCATCATGATGAAAACCAAATTTCTGCATCAAATTCAGCCTTATTTCACAAATAATTATGATTTTAGTCAATAATTATTGCATTTCTTTGGTGTCCATAGTAATTATTGCATTTATGTGTATACCCTTCCTAATTTCATGTCTCCTTAATTTAATTTGACTAATTTAATCTCAACCTCTATATCTAAAGCTATATATACCGGTTTTCAAAAACAAAATAAATCATAAAAGCATTACTCAAAATAGAAAGCAATAATATTAATAACAATGTCTTCTTCTTCTCTTGGGAGAACTACTACCATCTTGTTCTTATTAGTGTTGGTTGTGCTACCAACATGCATCAAGGGGAAATCAACGGTTCAAATAACAAACACTTTAGATGGGAATTTGGATCTCACCGTTCACTGCAAATCCAAAGAAGATGATCTTGGAGTACATTTGCTCCATAAAAATGAACTCTATCAATTTTCTTTCAACTATAGAGTATTCGGTGGTACATTATATTTTTGCACATTTAGATGGAATGGTTCATGTCATTGGTTTGACATATATGATGAATCTAGAGATGTAGATGTATGTCATCGTGGAGTTTCTGAAGATGAATGTACATGGACAATAAAGCAATCTGGACCATGTAGAAAATCATATTACTCTCCGGAGCAATGTTTCTCATGGAAACCACAAACCTGTGTTTGAAGTTCGAAGTTAAGAGAATATTTAGGTGTGATCGACTTTATGAAAGGTTGTTTGTTAAAACTGTTAGCGGATAATTTGATATGTTTGATCAAATTATAAGGTAACTATTTTAAAGTGACAACTTCGCTGAACCTATAGCTTTAAAATTATATTCAGATATATGTAATAGTGTTATTATGGGATTGGGGAATCAGTGAAGAAATTGATCAATGTTTATGCCAAAAACTATATCAACTTTAGAAATAAAATAAAAGAATCCCTCAATTATTACAAATAGTTTGGAAATGTCTTCAATGCTTTTTGTGATGAAGAAGGAATAATTTGTCTTGCATATTTGGAGTAAACTATGATTTCTATTCATAATTTTGTGTCTCTGAGACACTATTCATATAAAATTTGAATATTGATAATTTTGATAAAATGTGTAAATTAATTTGGATATTTATAAAAAAATAATATAACAAAGTTATTTAAAATATTTAATAAAATTGGATCATATATGAGCCAAATAATGATCTGATGACAAGTTCAATCAACATGGTGTTAACCTAACAAAAATCATTTATATTAGTTAAATAAAAGGGATGGAAAAGAAGGAAGAGAAGAATGAAATACAGTATACTCGCATTTAAAAAAATTATTTAGTTAAATTTGGTTACAAAAATATATTTATAGATTTAGTATTTTTCTAAACTACTATTTCTTAATTCTAATCATAATGTAAATTATGATATATAATTGTAATCCTAAAGTTTGCTAAAAATTTTTAAAATATGCTTAAATTATATTTTGTTTTAATTTTATTTCAGGCGTTTTCGACTTACATAAAATATATTCTTGGTAAATAAATTTTCAAGAATTTTAGATCAAATCCAATAATAATGACAAAACTTTGTGTTTGATTTGTCTGTGTTAAATATTATTCTTTTAAATTATTGCTAAATTATTTTTGAATTTTTTGAAAAACTAATTGTTAGTGGCAATTTTTATCCAAATAAAATTTAAAAATATTTTTAAAATTTTTAGGAAAAAATATATATATTTTACCGCATGTTATATTAGTTGAACAAAAATACTCAAAATAATCAACATTTCTCTTGTGACTCAGTCATCTATCGTATATTTTTTCTTTACATTTTTTTAAATAAATGTAATCACTTATATTTTGTATTGCATTAGTGGTTAAATATATATATGTTATATTCTTTCTCTTCATTAAATATAGTCAACATATATATCATTTTTCATTATTATTTCTATGTATTGCCTATAGTTATAAGGATTTAGTTAAGATATACCCTAAGGATATGATAAGTTTATTATTAAAAGAATGCTTTAAATTTTTAAATTTAATAAATATAAATTTTTAATATGTAATTTTAACATGTGTCTTTAAAAGACTAGATAAATTATAATTTTAAATATAAAAAAATTAGGATTCATAATTAGATAATTATAGAAAGTCATAATTTATTTTTATTTTATATTTTTAATTATTTTGAAATAAATAAATTATTTTATTAAATATGATAAACATATAATTATAAATATTTCATATATAAAATTATAGATATTAAATTAAAATAAATTTGCGCTATTGTCTTCTTATAATATTACTCTAAAAATACAACTATATAGTACGATTATTGGATTATATATTTCTGTTGATGTCTTAATTTTCTAAAAAATAGCAAACTTTTATTAAGATTATATCTATAATATATAACATGATTCTACGAATATATAGATCGATAAAACTCATCCTACAAAAATTATTGGACGGTATAAATTATTGAAAGTATTATAGTCATAATTAAGGGTATTATTACTAGGGAATCAACGTTAGGGGATCAATAGGAGTCAATAAGTGTAATTAGGGAAATAGTGGGTGGTAAAAGGAGGGAGAGAAAGAAGAAAAAATAATATTGGCTCCCTGTTGTCTCCTTAATGTTGTCTCCTTAATATTGGCTCCCAAAATTTTCTCATTATGTTAAGACTATAATACGCTCGATATAAATTAGCAAGACAACTTGCACTACGTATAAACAAATTTGCCAGTTTTTTTTATTGAACTTTTTTTCCAGCCTTAAGCATATTCATTTAATAATTTTGGAACAAATTTATAATTCTAAAATGTTTACAAATAATTATTTGAGAATCCAAAAATATGACATTTTATCAATTAATTATTCATGAATTCTTCAATACAACAATTTCACTTTAAAACAATTAGATCACATCAGTTTAGTGATAAAAAATATAAAATCATTCAAGGATTTTTAACAAACAATTTCACATAAAGTCGATTGAATCTGAATATTCAGCAAAGATCAAACACACTGAGATTGCAATAAGGGTTTTCCCAAAATTTAAATCCATGCATGGTCCAGATTACCTTACATGCCAATGACAAAACCCTAAACATTTTTCTTCATCTCTACCTTCTCTAAATATATCAAACCAATGGCATACATTGTTCCACCGAAAAGTGCAAAAGAATAATGTATGTGCCCCCAAAAAGGTTCATATTGAAATTAAAGGTGTAGATTTGATTATGATGGATAACCACAGCTCCAAGATCATCATTTTTGGATTTGCAGTGAATAGTGAGATCCGAATTCCCTTCTAAATTATTTGCAATCGTCACATATTCTTTTCCTTTGATGCATGGTGGTAGCAGAAGTAACACAACTACTAGCCATAAGAAGAAAATATTTCTACTAAGAACAGAAGGGGAAGACATTTCCACTTTGATTAATTAATTCTTTAATTTTTTTTTTCTTTTCATTTTACATGGCTATTTATAAAGGTCTCCAAGGTGAAGTGGTAATAAAAAGATATGGAAAATATTTATTTGTTTCCTCTTAATTATTCGGTATATTTGGTATACTATTAGCTATTTTTTTAGATATGCGAATCCTAATTATTGTAATCAATTGTCATTATAAATATATTTTTTTTTTGTTTTACAAGGATATCTATACCAAAAATGTCAAATTAATTCCTTTGCTGCAGATAATCCATTTAAAAGTAAACGGTTGGCTACAAAATGTTTTGTTTGTCCATAGTTTTCATGACCGGATCTTTTAATTTGAGAGACCAAGTGATGAGGTATCGAATCATCCTAATAACATTTTTTTATTTTAATTTATTTATTACAAAATTTTTTTATTTTCACAATATTCCTCGACTCGACAGAGATTAAGAAATAATTTATCGCGAATCGAACCTACATTTAAGAGTTTGCACTTAATCATCGAATTGTCGCATGCGTAAAAGGGCATTTGAATTTATTACAATATCTTTAAAGCCTTTGTTGGCCACTGCAAGAGACAGTAATTATTATCTTTATAGTATCTATCCAACTAGAAAGTAATTTTGTGGTAATTAATATTCCACCTCACATATACATTACTACTACTTCCAATTTGGAGGATCCTAAATGGGTTTAGTCACAATCATCACTTGATTGTTAACCATAAATGAAAGAGTAATGTGAGTGTTGTTGTGGCCATATAACACTAATCAAAACAAAACACGTTGGTGGTGTATGATCAAATTTAATTTGTTAGCAAATTAAATTATATTTTGGGACACAATTGTTGCTGTGCAATCATAATCATAATATATTATTCCTAAAACCCTATCTTTCTGGTCAACCCTATAATGTTCCATGCATCATTTTGTCCCTTTAGTTTCCGGTTTTAGCATCAGATACAAATAACAGTTTAGATAAAAAAAAAAAAAAAGATTAAAATTTTTTTTTTTTTAAAAAAACCGCTGTTCTGTCTCCAACTAGTGTAGGTTTTGTAATTGGCGAAATATTTAACTCATCATTGTTGTGTTTAAACAATTGAGTTATCCTATATATACATCAAAATCAATAGTCAAATCAATTATCAGTGTATAATACATATTAAAATATAAAATATATTATGTATTTATATTTCAATATATATTATACACTGGTGACTGATTTTAATGGTTGATTTTGATGTATAAATAGAATTCCTCTAAAAGATTTTTTGAGAAAATAATTGTAGATTTTGTCCTTCGTATTTCAATCCACACTTTTCACCATCATGTAGGTATATTTTGAGTTTTATGTTGTTATTTCATTATTACCGGATTCTTTTATGAACATGAAAATCTTTCAAGTAGTTTCGATAGTTAATTCTTATTTAACTAAATTAAGTACTATTTAATAGTATTTAAATCGTATTCAAAATTAATTAGTTTCTTTCAGACGACATGATGATAATTTATAGTTTTATACTATATATAATGAGATATGGGAAGAATTGATGTCCAAATTTACTTTTTTAAAATTCTCTTTATCATATAATAGATAAAAATTTATTTTATTAAAACCAAAAATTTAATCTACTATTTTTTAGTCTAAAAATAACATACTTATAATTTTATCTAATCTCCAATATATTATTATTTAACATATTTAATTTATAAAAATGTGGATTAATTTTCCCTATAATTAATACACTTAATTAGTAATAATAATAATGGAGGGCCACGAATTGAAGTGTATGCACTTTTTAAGTGACAGTGGAATTTGCAAGTGATGATGGTTCCTTTTATCAATAGCCTTTTTAAAATGGTAGGCACACCTGATTATAGTAAAAGTCATAGACTCATCATTATTTCGCATAGATAATCATTCAGTTTATGCAATAGAATATAAAATTTTACATTACAGTTGAGTGGTTGTCATGATTCTGAATATTATAACTAATAGTTGATGATGATACACATTAATATATATGTGGTGTGAGTTTTTTTCTTCTTCTTTTGGTATGTCTTACCTTCTTAATTAATATATATAACCTTTATTTTTGGAGATAAATAATTTAATAACAACTTTTACTAATTTTTTTTTTAATTTCAACAATTCCAATCATAAAAATATAAATTAATTTACTATAATAATGCTTGATCTATCATTGTTAAAAACCATGAAATATATAAATTAATGGATATATATCAAATTATTTTTACTTTTACACTTCCTTTTTAATTGGAATTATTAGTGTTAAATTTTTTTATGTAGCGACAAGTTTTACACGATCGTGCAATCAAATTTATGCATTCATAGGGCACATTTCTCTAATTAATTGACAAAATTAATAATATAGGAAGTAGGTCAAGTATATCCTGGAGTACCAAATTTCAGGATTTATAACCATTGATTCTAATATATAAAGGTTTATAATCCTTCAATCAATAGTTATAAATCATGAAGTATTATACTTCAGGGTGTACCTAACCTATTTCCAATAATATATACCCATCTTCTCTATACATACATCTCATTAGTCTTATGCTTGTCTTCTTGTGCCTCCTTAATTAGCTTCTTCATCATCTCTAACCTAAGATTTAGCCAAACCTTAATAAAATTTTTCAGTGGTGACCTAATTAAATTGGAATTTGAGGTTCCAATTTAAACATAGTACAATAATAATGTCTATGCATATTGAAATTCCTACCTTAGACATATCACAACCTTTGAAACCTTCCTCACTATCCTCTCTCACCAAAGCAGCAAAAGAATGGGGATTCTTCCACATCATCAACCATGGAATCCCCAAAGATCTTTGCATCCAACTCCAATCACTATCCAAACAAGTCTTTAGCCTCCCTTATGATAAAAAGCTCAAGCTTGGTCCATTTTCATCTCTCAAATCTTACACTCCTCATTTTATTGCATCTCCTTTCTTTGAGAGCCTCAGAGTTAATGGACCTGACTTCTATGCTTCAGCTAAGAGTTCTTCAGATCTACTCTTTGATAAACAAGACTCCAAATTAAGGTAAAGTATATGCAAATTTACCTTTTTTTTTTTGTGAATAATCATACTTGATAATTTCATTTTACGTTCTCTATTTTAATTACTTATATAGCTGATATTTCAAGATTTTGTGAACAAAACAAAAAAAAAGTTTTTTTTAAATATAAAATACGGTAACACTATTCTCACTACATGTATATGCATTTATACATCCATTTTAACAAAAATAATTTTTATTTTCTTTGTTGTGACTCAAATTTTCTGTGCAAGACTTCATTATTTATGTGTTCAAAATTTATGTGTTAAACTTCATTAGTTCTATATTTGGCGCGTGGATCTATCCCGTGTGAAAACTAATGGATTGATGCATGGATATGTATATCTATATTTATTCTATTAAATAATAACAAAAAACCAAATTCTAGACCTTATCATCACTAGCTACTTGCCTAGCTAGAACATACTTAGGATGTAGTGTGTTATTTATTTTTAAAAAGTGATTTTACACCTTAATATTATTTTAAAAAAAAGTTGAGAACTATTTTTTCTTCTCATTTTATAAAGTTCATAAAAAATATCAAAAATATATTTTTTTTTAAATTTCACTACACTTTTTTGGGCCAAAAATAGTTAAACCAAATATTAATACACCTTAATTGCTCTCATGTATATGTGTTTTTATGTATGTAGTGAGATGCTTCAAGAATATGGTAATAAGATGGAAGAATTGTCAAAGAAAATCTTAAGGGTAGTGTTGATGAGCTTAGGGGAAGGAATTGAGAAGAAGTTTCTTGAATCTGAATTCAGCAAGTGCCATGGTTACTTGAGAATAAATAATTATTCATCACAAGTGGAAAATAATATTATTATGGAAAAAGAAAAAGATGATGATGATGAATTATTAGTTGAAGGTCTTGGAATGCACACTGACATGAGTTGCATAACAATCCTATTCCAAGATGAAATTGGAGGGCTTCAAGTGAAATCAAATAATAATAATAATAATAATAATAATAATAATAATAATAATGGAGGAAAATGGATAGACATAAAACCCTCAGAAGGAACCCTAGTTGTTAATATTGGAGACATGTTACAAGCTTGGAGCAATGATAAATTAAGATCTTCAGAGCATAGAGTTGTTTTGAAGAAGAAGAAGAATAATAATAATAATAGTAGGTTTTCATTGGCATTTTTTTGGTGCTTTGAAGATGAAAAGGTTATATTGGCACCTGATGAAGTTGTTGGTGAAGGGAATAAGAGATTCTACAAGCCATTTTTGTGCTTGGATTATTTGAAGTTTAGAGAGAATAATGTCAGAGGAAAATTTGAAAAGGTTGGTTATACAGTCAAGGATTTTGCTGGGATTAAAGCACAGCTTTGATGAATAATGGTTTTTATAAAAAAAGAAAAAAGAAAAGAGAAATGCATTATTCATTCTTAGCTTAATTATTAGCTTGTTGATTATATTATATTGATTTGGGCTCCTCTTGTGTTTAATTATATATTTTACATGATCATGTCATGTTTGATTAGAGTATATGTGTAAAATAGTGATTAGGAGTTTATTATGTATATATTATACTTAATCTTGATGATGTATGTTAGTTGTTAGGAGTTGGTAAATGTTATTAGTTATTATAGTTTTTTTTCTTTTACTGAGGTTTAATTTTTGTTATATATGTTGTAACATGTGAAAATTATAAGGTGGCTACTCACATTAAAAATGTTTTCATATGAAAAAATAGATAAAATGTAGATAAATATTATATTAATAAGAAGTTTAGTTAAATATATTACTAAATTATTTAACAATTCTCCATTATTATTTTTAAATAATGAATACATATATCTTTGTTTGAATAATGATCTATTTATATAAAAAATAATAAAAATCTGTATATCAGTTACAACTAACATAATTCAATCCCTCCTTTTTACTTGTGGGGCAACTCAATATAAGATCAGAATCAAATTTCAATAGGCAATATTATATATCTGTGTATACATTATTGTATATGCAAATTGATCAGTTTCTTTTACAAATTTTTAATACTTTTTAAATTTCAAGGTTATACTGTTTTTTTTTTTTTTAAAGATATGAAGATAAGGAAATAAAATTTATGTTATATATTTATTAATGAAAGAATGGGCATCTGCTAATTCATCAAGGTGGTGGAAAGGTGAGAGTAGAGAGAAAAAGGAGAAGGTTTTTGGGAAATAAAAATTAAATAAATTAGAATAAAAATAAAATAAAGTATATAATATTTCTTAGTCTTTTATTTAAATCTATCATTATTATTAATCACCAATTAAATTAATTAAGGACCATATTAAGGCCCAAATATACAATAATGGGTCCATTATTATTGAAGAGAATACCCATAGTATAATATAATATAATAAGATCACACTAATTAACATGTATCTTTCCAATCATAGCATATTTCTCTCTGAGTAATAAAAAACTTAGAAACCTTAAGACATGGTCCTTTTTGTGTTACATTCCAAAAATAATATTCATATTCTCTAACACCATCTCTACTATCATCATATATATCAAACCAACGGCATGCACCTTTCCATTGAAAGCTACAAAAGAATAGTGTTGTGGGTTTAATTAAAAACCCTAGGCTAAAATTTGGTGTGAAGCTGAATTCATATGATTGATCATATCTCAGAATTTTCTTTCCAAGATCATTATCTTTGGACTTGCAATGAAGATATAGCCTCAATTTCCCATCTAATCGGTTCATGATTTCAACATTTTTTTCTCCTTTGATGCTTATTGGCATTGTGATCATAATCATCATAAGAAGAAATAATATTAAGGGAATTGCACTTTTGACTACAAAAGTAGCCATTGTTTAATTTTGTTAATTATTATACTAGAGCTTCTTATTGGATTATATATATATTCTTTCAATTTTAACATTTATAATGAGATCAAAGTGAAACAAATTATAGAACTAATTAAGTTATATTAATAATTAATAAAGGAGAAGGGTTACAAATTCTTTCATTCAATGTACATGTCAACATACATAGGAAAACGTTTCTTTCTTTCTTTTCTTTCTTTTTTTTTAAATCAACAAAATAGTGAATAAGTTCGGAAGAGTTAAGAATTTGAACTAACGTTACGTTATGGTAGAAAGAAAAAGATAACTTTTAATGAAATTTATAAAAAAAATATTGACTGGTAAAATATGAATGCAATATAAATGCAACTAAAACTTTTTATTTTCATTTTTTGAAAAATAAAACTGTTTTCTGTATGTGACTAAGGAAGTTCTAGTCATTTTTAAAAATTATACACCTAAAAGTCTAAAACATCAATAAAAAAATATATTTAATTTTTTACTTATTTGAAAATTAAAAAATAATTAAGATTTAAATAGGAACTATGTTCATAGTAAAAAGAAAATTGCATAATAAATCTACCTGAAACTATATTCATACCGTAGTCAATAAAAAATCTTATATCTATAGTGAAAATCAACTACGATATATATATTGATATATTTTTATATAATTATGTGTTATTTTATATATTTTTAATATATATTTTGTATTTTATGTAAACAATTATTTTTGTGATTAATTTTTATGTGGTTGTTACACAATATGCTCAATATTAGCTTCACTTTCAACTAATTAACATAACAATATTTTGGATTGTTATTTTAAAATTTAATTAATTTTCTTATATATTATTAATTACAGTGTGACCAAGTGTATGTAAGAATGTGAATAATTCTTTTGCCTTTTGCATGGAAATTAAAGTGTGAGGGAGGAAGATAAAAAAAAAAAAGGAAGAAATCCTTAGGAGGGAACTGTTTCAAACGTTGTTGTCACCTTCTAAGTTAGTTCTAATGTTACATATAACATATAGTTTTCAAACTTCAAATTTAAATCTGCCACATAAAAAGAAAAAAAGGTTACAATACAAAAAAAAGGAAAAAAGAATGCTTACTGGGACCATTTTTGCTTTTTGTTCCCAACCGTTTTTTTCTTTCTCTTTTCAAGTTTCAAATATCAGTTATAGTTTCAACCTCGGAAAGTTGTCAAACAATGCTTTTGTTTTGTTCTAATTTCTACATGGATTTGTTCTGAGTATCTCTCAATATATCAGAATCTATCATTCAATTTCCATTACAACTTTTCCTTTTCTTTTTATCTTAATTTTTTAATTTGAATTAATATATTATTTCCATTCAATTTTCTACTCTGCTTTTTCTTTTGATCTCTCTCTCTCTCCCTTTTTTTTGTCTCTTTTTGTTTTCTATATCTTCATTCAGTTTCTTATATTTCTTAAGGTTAGTTCTATGTTACTAAGCTTAATTTGTATATCTTAATGTATGTATATGCAGGTGTTGAGTAATTTGATCACAAATTCTTGTGCTAAGAAAATATGGAGAAGAAATCATCATCAACAAAGTTTGATGAGATTTCTGTGTTTGGTTTTCAACCTCCTCCTTCTCCTCTTTCTCCTTCTATGGAGGATCATTCAGCAACTGATGCATGGACATATTCAGGGCCAGAGGCATCAAACTTGTCAGATTCGGTTGATGAAAGTAGTTATGCCAGTGACTTTTCGCCTTCTCGGTGGACGGCCGCGAAGCAACCAGATGCTAAACACGGCGTTCTTTCGAGGCTAAGATTGAAGTTGCGCAAGAATTCGGTCGATGTTAAGGTTAATGCCAGTGATCTTATGGATTCAGGTTGGTTTCTTTGCATTCAATAATTTGCCTAATTAAGTAAATTAAATAAATTAATTAAGGTTTTGTGATTGATTAGGTGAGCTTGAAGTAATGAAGGAAAAATTTTCAAAGCTTCTGTTGGGAGAAGACATGTCTGGTGGTGGAAAAGGTGTTTGCACTGCAGTTACAATCTCAAATGCCATTACCAATCTCTATGGTAACTAATTTCTTGAGTTTCAATAGCAGCAATATCATATAGTCATTCAAAATTCAAATTTTGTTATTTGTTTGTTTATTAATCATGGTTGGGATTGTGAATTCTGCAGCAACTGTATTTGGGCAAAGTTTGAAGCTGGAGCCACTGAAGCCTGAGAAGAAAGCAATGTGGAAAAGAGAAATGAAGGTTCTTTTATCAGTTTGTGATTACATAGTAGAATTTGCACCAACTGCACAATATTTAGAAGATGGAACAATAGTTGAGGTGATGATCTCTTTCTCTTTTCTTTTTTCTTTTCTGTCAAATGATATTCCCTCCATTTCATACTGATAAGTGAGTTTCATTAGATCAATGTATTGGGATACAAATTGCATTCGCTAATGCTATATAGAAGATCATTTCGGTGTCAAATAATACAAAAAATAGTATCAAAATGAACTTTTATTTAACATCAGAATAGTCTTCTACTTGGCATAGAATAAATAACTTGGTTGGACAAAATAGATATACACATAGAATTACTGAATTGCGAGTATCCGGATATGCTAATTAACAAATGTACCGAAAAAGTCAACGATTTTGATGATAATTTCTGATATGATTTGATGATGCCTCTCAGATGATGAAGAGTAGACCAAGATCAGACATATATATCAACCTCCCTGCTCTGCAGAAGCTTGACACAATGCTCATTGTAGGACACCCTAAATTTCTTCAAATTTTGATGTAAAAAGATTTTTGTGCTATTTGTCTCATTAACATGATTTTCATCTTTTTTTTTTTATTCCAGGAAATATTAGATACTTTCCATGATTCTGAATTTTGGTATGTAGATAACATACCTCCGGCGAATTCACCTCGCACGCGCGCAGCCTCGTTTCG
This sequence comes from Stylosanthes scabra, assembly GCA_036250425.1. Lineage (NCBI taxonomy): Eukaryota > Viridiplantae > Streptophyta > Magnoliopsida > Fabales > Fabaceae > Stylosanthes > Stylosanthes scabra. The sequence continues at coordinate 226,174 of JASCZI010151054.1, read as the reverse complement.
GAGGATTGGTCAGCGAAAAGACGAGAAGTGGTGGCTTCCGGTGCCTTGTGTTCTCCCCGGTGGCCTCTCTGAGAAATCAAGGAAGCACTTAATAGAGAAAAGGGATTGTGCTAACCAAATTCATAAAGCAGCCATGGCAATAAACAACAATGTTCTTGCTGAGATTGATATCCCAGAAACCTATATTGATAATCTTCCTAAGGTAAGTTAAATTTCATCATTGGTTATAAGATAATTATGTTTAATGAATCTTAGTGTGAAATTAAAGTTTGCATAAGTCTAAAGAATGAGTGTACATTTTCTTTTCTTCTCTCAGCTGAAATTCTATAGCCAAGTGGTTGAGGATCCAATTACATGTGACCCCCTAAAGTCTTGGAATTTATCATCAAATTTCATAAGCCTTTTATGGAAGCCAATGATAGCAGCTGAGACTTGTAGAAAAAGGGATGATATAATTTCACATAAGGTACACTTAGCATATAAATCCAATTAGATTTAACAATATTGTACTCATTATTTTGAAATTAAAAAAAAAATAGCACCTATAAATTTCAAAGGATTAACTGTACTTTATCCTCCCTGAACATCATGTCATGTATTCTTGATTATCCAAATTCTAAAAATTGTCATATCCCTTAACTTAGACCATATCTTCATTAATTGTTAGCAAAGTTTAGAGTATCAAAGTTAAATATTTCAAAACATTCAACACGGCGATTTGCAAATAATCCAAGTAGTAGGTATAGGTCAAACAAATGTTTATGAAATATCAAAGGAATCAATTTGCACATATTTAGATTTTAAGGACTAAAAGACACACAGCTTGAATGTATCTAATGCAGGAAGGGTTTTTTTTTTTGTTTTTGTTTTTCATGTTACTGATTTTTTTTCAAAGTGACTAAATTGTGATACTAACTTCTTCTGCTCTTTTTCAAACATTGTTTTCTCTCAGAATGGGAGAGCAAATATGGGAGACACAATTTACCACTACATGTCTGCTGCAGAGAAATTCTCACCTGATCAACTTCTTGACTTCTTGAAGATAAGTTCTGAGCATGAAGCACTTGAGCTGGCCGACAGGGTCGAGTCGTCGATGTACTCGTGGCGCCGAAAAGCTTGCCTGAGCCATTCCAAATCGTCGTGGAGCCAAGTGAAGGAACTCATGGCCGATGCTGATCGGAAGGACAAGAACTACACCTTAGCTGAGAGAGCAGAGACTTTGTTGTTCTGCCTGAAGCAAAGATATCCTGAACTGTCACAAACTTCTCTTGACACATGCAAGATTCAGTATAACAAGGTAAGTAGTTCTGCAATATATTGAAATATTGAATTATAAAGTTCTATCATTTGTGCAGAGTGATGGTGGAATATATGAAATCATGTACATATGAAAAAAATTAGATTTCAGTTATATAAAGAGGAATATCATCCACTTATTAAGATGACAATTTATACGATTTTGCAGGATGTCGGAAAAGCGATACTAGAGAGCTATTCAAGAGTACTAGAAGGCCTAGCATTCAACATTGTTGCTTGGGTTGAAGATGTTCTCTATGTAGATAAATCAATGATGAACAGAGAAGTCTAGATACACCACAAATTGGTTTGGGATCTTACACCATTGTTGCTGTTCCAACAGAAGAATTAGGATAATGTAAACAGGTAGAAGGTGATTGATTGTATGAAAAGATATTCACTTGTGTATGAATGAAGACTAAAGCGTGTTTTGGGTTTGTAGTTGGCAAACCATGGTTTGCTAGCTCTAACCTTGGTTTGAGTGTAAAAATCATATGTTGAAATGAGCTAAACATAGTTTGTCTTTCAAATCCTGCTTTACAGTCTTCCAATGCTAAAACAAACACAATGAAAAATGCAACATAAGATGATAAGAAACAGTACTTGTGCAGCAATGAAACATATCCCATTTTACCTAAACAGGCATGTGATTGCATCAAATACTCTGTTCCACTTAAGTAAACCTGCTATATATAATCTATGAATGATCATTCCTTCATAAAAATGATGACAAAAGATCTGTTTACATGTGATACATTCTAATATGATTTATAAAATCCTATATGGACTAACAGGTAAATGATTGAAGATCCAGATCAAAAAGCAGAGAATTTTTTTATAATCTGAATATATTAATGAAATTTAATTTCTAAAAAAATGGTTACATGCCCCCCTTGCGTGTGTGTGCACGCGTGCTTGGGCCTCATATATACAACAATCCTCTAAGGGTCAATGTATGTAAGGTCTCTCCGTCTAACCCTTACGGCCCCTTTAAGCCAGCTACCAGCTTGAATATTAACACAGTCCCCACTTCCCATGATGGCAGAATTATTTGTTGAAGAGCAAGATCCGGCGCCATCTTCTAAAAGCGTCCAAGGGTCAATGTCCAAATCATGGTCCTGTTGTTTTGACTTCACCACGGATGCTGCAGTCCTCGATGATGGAACAAGGTTCTTCCGAGAAACAGTTGAATTTCTTGAGTTAGACCCAGAATTTGTTTTGCTGGGTTGAAGAGAAACAAGAGCTGAAGCTGGAACAGATGGTGGCTGGCAGGAGAAAGAGCGCCGTGTCGAGGGAACAAGCACGGGCATCACCGCTTGGATACGACACCTGATAGTGTCTGGAAGTTGCATACGTTCTAAGTCATTCTGCATCAGATAGTAGATCATTAGACAAGCAAGAAGGGTAAGCAAAGTTGCAATGTTTTACAAGGGGAAAGACAATCTTGTGTTTTCAAAGCTTTTCAGTCTTGAAGTCCATTGACAAAAGAAAATTGGTGTTCTTATAGAAAACCTATAAACCAAAACCATGTGTTGATGGATGTCTGTCAAGTTACAGAATAGTCAACGAATAAAAATGACTAGAACTTCGTATTTGGCGTCAAACTTAAGCAAACATCTTTAGTACATGTGACTCAACAAGTTTTTACAATAAATAAGTTCGGGGTTGAAAACTTGAAATAAATGTCAAACGGCTATAAATGCCTTCCTATAAAATAGATCAGTGACAAACGAAATGCTGCACATTCATAGGCTAAGAGGTCAAACCTGCAAAGTCCCTATTAACTCTTGATCCGATCCACAAAATTCCCTTGTAGGTTCATTAGCTGTCTTTGAACTGGGTTTCCACCTAAGCCAGCTAGGGAGGCAACTATTGAACAATCCATGCAAAATCAACAACAAACGATCAAACAAGCCATCTACAGAAGCAGCTTCAAAAGGTGACTCCACCTCCTTCCTCAATGGAGAACAGTTTGCCAAATAGTCAGCATCATGCACAACCCGGCTACCAAGGAGACGAAGAATTACAGAGGCAAGTGTATGTCTCATGTTTTGCACAGAGGGCTCCCTGCAAAAATTTAACATATTGATAAACTGCCTCTATTTCTAGCTTGCATTAGTTCTGCAACAGAATTTTGATATACTAGTGAGGCAGACATTACAAGAAAAGCAAATGGCAAAATAACACAACCATCCCATATTTCACCTTTGAAAAGGAATTTCCAGCCCCAAGCTTTATGTTTGAATGTGAAACAATCTTGATGCGAGAAACAACTAAAATCATTGATGCTTGCAGATGAGAACCATGATAGTACAGCATTCACCTAATAACAACTTTAAGGACCATTGTGCCTTTTCAATATGAAAGGATTAAAGAACACAGACCAAACTTGAAGGGGATTTTCTAGACCTTTCCCCGCAATTTATCCAGTAAGGAAAAGTTAATGTTAATGCATAAACAATCCTCAAAGCAAAAAAAGATTGTTGACACAACCTAGCACCAAAAATAAAAAAGTTCTGTAGTGTTGGCTTAATTACCTATCTGTAAAAAGAATCGGAAGAAATCTCATTAGTAACTGCAGGCGTAATGACATGGAAGCTCGTAAAGCTGCAGGAGAAGGAAGAGGAAAAGAATATGTTGCAGCTGATGGTCATCTGGCTAACCCAGGGCCACCACCTTTTAAAGCTTTACGAGTATTCACTTTTGACTGACCCTCAATTACAGTAGAACTTGTCACTGGCTTACTTGCCCCGCGAGTAATTGCTGATATCTGTTGCTCAATATTACTTAACTGTTTGATCAAATCGATTGCAAAGGATTTGCGAGAGTCATCAGAGCTTTGATCTATGCAAGAAAGAGCTAACTCGATAAGAGCCCTCTCAGTCCCAGGTTGCTGTTTAATGCCTACGGTTTCTGAGTCAAACACTTGAGAGGACCACTTAATGCCCCCTTTCACATCTGTTCCCTTTTGAACAACTTCTCCTTCCTCCAGAGACATGGAATCAGCTTTCTTTTTATCCCCCTTGATGGTTACAGAATTAGTAAGTGGGGTGCACCAACCCCATGGATCTGAAAACTCGGTCTTCACAGAAAGTCCTTTACTTTCAGCAATGTTAATTAACCGTTGGCGGATGGTCTTCCAACCAAAAAGGACATCCTGACCTCCAAGGAACCATTTGACCTGCATCAACAGTAAGTCCTCTAGTGACCTCCCAAAAAGATGAACCAACTCCGAGTAAAGACATGCAGCATCCGGTCTAACCAATAACCTAGTCAGAACTATTTCAATAAAATTGTTTTCATCCTCAGAAGCAGCAGCCTTCTCTGAACTAGGTGATGATAATTTTATGGCATCAGCTAAGGAATGTTTCTCTAATTTTTCAATGAGGGCTTGTTCATTTAAAAGTAACCTTAGTTCAACCCACTGCCAGTGAAATTTGGCAGGCTGCAGAGAATCTAGAAGATGTACAAGCTTATCCTGAACCTTATATTCACTATCTTTAAACTGAATTTTAGATTCACCATGGCCAGATATCCGGCACCCATCATCCTTTGTATTAACACATTGGGGCATCTTACAATCAATCATTGCATTTAGAAAAAGCCTAGCACGAAGGGAACAAATGCCATAGATTTTGAATGCATATCAGAGCCATTCAATTCTAGTATTGTAGCAAAGTCAGCATCACTCATATCTGCAGCCATCAGGTCATAAAGACCCTGACAATCTCTTAAACAAACATCCCGAAACGGAAGATGAATTATTGCATCATTTATGCCAGTTGTAAGAGACTGATAAAGTTGATTCATGCCTTCACAAACAGCTACATTTGGATTAATAATGAAGGGTCGCCAAACAACAATGCCAAATATTGCATAGGCAGGTGGGAAGACCAAACA
>JASCZI010151054.1:190335-206581 GCA_036250425.1 Stylosanthes scabra | reverse complement strand
GACAGCTTTAATGTAATCATATATCAATTCATTCTCTTCAAAGCAGTATTTTCCTCTTTCAAGTTGATCCACAGGCGAAGAAGAGTCAGGTTCATCAAACTGCAGCAGTCGTACTGGCAATTTAACTGAAAAACACGAATGAATTAAAATTAATATGGTAAAGAGAAAGATATTCCATTCATAGTAATAAGTTAGTTGGCCCCATGAAAAAAAAAATAGTAATATTTGTTTATCTGCCGGTAAAAACAGGGCAAACCCCGTCGACCCAGGTACTATTTCAAATTCAGCTATTCAGTTTGCAATTTAGATACAAACAATCAACCATTGAAAACAAGTAGTTTCCAGATTTTTATTTTAGAAGTTACAACTTGCAAGAACAAAAGCCAGAGTCTAGAGAGGCTTTAAGGTTCTATTGCAGGAAAACTTACCAGCTTGACATCTTGAGTATCCGGGACTTGAGTCCTCATCCAAGAATGGAGTATCAAGAACAGATATGGGACTCGGTCGGCCGGACACATCGGTAACACTTTCTAGCTCTTCAATTTTCTTTGTGACAGATGAGTGAGAAGGGGATAATGGTGGAGATGATGGTTGGATATCTTCTGAAAGTTCCTGTAAAGAAAAGAATACCAATAATGTCAGATAAAATTTTACAGATAAAAACATAGCTTTAAAACAGATCTTAAGGAGTCATTTTACATAATAGTAATATATTTTTCTTATCTTATAACTATAATCAAGTTACCAAGAAATCATTTATTCACTTAAGAATACTACCAGTAAGAGACATAACCTGATTCAAACATGAAGAACCTTGTGCACTGTCAGAAATTTCCGAGATCACACAATTTTGTTCTTTTTCCATGACGAATCCTACTGGAATAGGGGATGATTGCAAAATATCTGTCTCTTTTTCAGATTCTACATTAACTGCACAAGAATAACAAAATGATAAATAAAAGAACACACGAAAATGCATATGCACCAAAATTTATCATAGCATCTATCACCCGAATCATATAATTTGAACATGGTACCTTCAGTAACTGTCTCATCAATAACAGGAGAACGGGTCTCTTCTATATCAACACGGCCAAGATCATATGCCAAGTTGGACTGCAAACTAATTTCTTGTACTTCATTATTAGAGATTTCATCACAAATGCTGGACTGCTTTTCTGAATCGCTCGTTGCCTGATCCAGAGGATCGTCGAAGGTTGCTTGTTTGGGTGACGAATTATCCTCATTAACCTCTAAAGGTCTATCTGAGACAGAAAATCTTGTCTTTGTGGTCACAAGATGTTGCTCCAAATCCCTTCCGGGACTGCCAAGGGGAGAAAAGTTGAACTCAGGAATAGATAGTATTCGGCCAAGGGTTTTCGGGCTATGTCTACTTGAAATGTTTGTGTTCTCATCTCCATTATCTAGCATCTCACACAGATGTTTCCTAGCCTCAATATATAAGTTAGAAACCCTTTGTCTGGAACTGCCATTTTCATGTTCCGCACCAAATTCGGAGTCTTTTGAAGCATCGGTCTTGCTTCCATTTGTAACATCAAACACAGGTCTTGCAATTTTCTCCATGAAGAAATGGTCTTTATTGGGAGACCTCATTCCAACATTGTTGTCTTTCCCAATTGTTTTGCTTCCTAGCCACTTATTTTGACATTCATCCGGAAGCTTTCTTGAAATCCCTTCGGCATTTCCATGTTTCTCCCTTCCAATGGCATGTTTTAATTTCCTTTTTATCTCTGTAAGAGAAAAATGTGAACTAACTTTCACAAAACGACCTTTGTGGTGGACAACATCATGAGAATCAAGAGAAGAGGCAAGGATGCTTCCCGAACTTCGTGAGCTTGTTAGTGCAGGCTTCAAAATGACAATTCTATTTGTAAACTCTGTTTTCCCATTTTCATTTGTTGGACTTTCTGATTGAGACTTTGACCTTTTCCTGAAAAAGTTAAGATGTTTACGGTTGAAAGTCTCCTTTTCTTGTTTCGGATTGTCAAGGTCTTCTTCTACAGAGAGCTTGGAGCCAATAACCGAGTTGTGTTCATTCTCATTTGTTGCCTGAGAATTCCCCAACTCCTGAACATGTTTCAATAAAATTGAATCTGAGTCTTGTAGAAGTCTAACAAACAGTTCCTTATCCGAGCTTATAACCTGAAGTGCTTCCATGAGTTCATGTGAGCAACTGGATTTTCCATCTTCTGCCTGATCTTTCCCGTTTGCTATCACTTGGTTCACAAATTCATGGATTGCATCCCTTGCAAGGTTTTCAGAAACACCATAATTTTGGTTTGATTGTGAATTAACTTCACTGTCATTGTCATGCATCACAGAACAACCACCCTTAACGTCGCGTAAGTCTTCCATTATCTTGTCCAAATCAAGATTATCTTTTGACTGTTGCCTTGAATGCGGATTATGCAAGAATTCAGACTTAAGCATTGCATCCGAATTCAATTCATAGGTGTCCATGTCACGGCTTTTCTTTCGAGATTCCTTTTTTCTTTTGGAATCTGTCTTTGGGGAAACTTCACTTGCTACTCTGGATTTATTTGACTCTACTTGATCAGCATGACCTAGATCCTTCACCGCATCCCTGTCGATGAACATCTCTTCTTCTATGAGTTTCTTCATACTAGGCTTATCTGGATCGGTTATCTCTATCAGTCTCATACTCTCTCCTCTTTCCTGAAACATAAATGAACACTAAAATCAACAAACTAATGTTACTTTTGTCAACTATCATGCAAGTTTGAAGCATGAAACTTTTGAGCAAAATAAGCCAAACTTAAAGTATTGCATAAATATATGGATCGACTGACATACGAGATTGCCTTGATATTCTTCGTCCAAATCGGTTAATGTCTCAAACTTGTTCTTGGTAGGTACTGGTACAGCACCTGATGAAAAAAAATAATAACAATCATTCGGATTCCTTTGCCTAATGCAGCATAGCAATGCAAATATATCGAAAAAATAAACTCCGGCAAAATTATTTAGCAAAGCATAACATGCACAGTTGGTGGATACTTTGATCAAACACATCAGCAAAATTTTCAATTTTAGTATTACAAATTTAGACCATAATTCTGTTCTTACCTACAGCATGCTTGCTGCTGCGCTTTGCATCCGCAATCATCTTGCGAGTAGAGCGACCATGGCGAAAATCAAACATACTGATAAAACCCCACATACAACCAGATTGATCTTTCTCATACTGCACAGCTAATCTCGGTGGCCTTTTCGCCATGGTAATCGCCACAATTGAGTTTCGTTCTTCCACCTCTCTTTCCCTTAGAATGCTAAAGAAAACTTAGCTTTACTATGGCCGTGTTCTTACAAAAATCCTCACACCTACAATCTACAAGAACCTGATTGATGGACAAAACCATGAAAATGAAACAATGAAATTGGAATCCATAAGCACACACATTATCACTAGATCATGGAAAACACCTTAACAACAAGGGGAAAACAATATGCTAAACATATGCAGAATAAACTAGTCTCTTTAAGGTAACAATTTCAACTTATTCACATGGTAACAAAAAATCAAAATCAGGCACAAAATTTGTGTATCCACTTAAAATGGAAGTGATACAACTCAAATAAGGAAAAATGAGATTTGTTGAAGTACCTGTTAAGGAAGCAAAAGGCAAAAAAATGCAACTTGAGAAGTCCACTAAGAAAAAAACCATCTATGGATTCCAATTTGAGTGAAGCTCATCAATGGGGTCAATATAGCTTCATTTGGAGGGGAAAGTATCAGTGCCTTTCTTTCTTCACACAGATGCCTTTTCTTTCTTTTACCAGCTCATAACATAAACACCACAAAGAAAACAAAAGCTGAAAATCAGAGTTGTCTTGCTTTGTGATTCCCCCTTTCTTCCAATAAAATAACAAAAGAAAGGTGAATGATCAATCAAAACTTGGTTAAAAAGTTTGATAATCCTCACATCAAATGAAAAAGAAGAAGATAAAGAAAAGAGCTTCTGACACACAACAAAGCTTGGCCCCCAAATAGAGTGTCAAATCCAAACTCCAGAATAATCAAAATCAAGCAAAAACTGAACTGATAGATACTATTAATGCCTCATAACTTGCCATCTTGGATTAGCATCAATGCTGTTACCTACCATAAAAATCCACAACTCTAGTTCAATTTTGCACCTATATCACTATCCAGTTGGAAGCAAATACTATGTGAAACACAAAATTCCCACCTTTAAAAAAAATTGAAAAATGGTTATTTTTTTTTTTAGTTGAAAATTGCAGCCAGAAAAAATAAATAAAAAAATAAATAAAGAACACCCCAAAAGAAAAAATGGAAACTTTTGTTATTGGGTATCTTTTGGCCAACCAAAAAGAGGAGAAATATGGTAACTTGCACCGACCCACTATTGATTTAACGCGGAACTTTGATACGGGCAGCCATTAAAGACTAAGAAAAAGAATAAAAAGGGAAGCTTACATAAGATAGAAAGAAGAAGATGGTGTTGTGAAGAATGAAGAGAGACAAGGTTAGGAATTGCAGAGAAAGTGAAAGCAGAGACTCTCAGAGAGACAGAGAGAGCGAGAGAGAGGTTTTACGATGTTGTTGTTTGGAATACGTGATAGTTGAGACAAACATGACGTGGCTATGTGGGCCCAACAAATGCTTTTCTCAATTTTTTTAAGAAAATAAAAATACTCTCACCTAAAATTTAATAATCTATTATGGGTTATAAGGCTTCTTTATTAGAATACACTTATTTTCAAAACTTATTATGAGAATGTTCTTGTTTTGAAATTATTTACGAAGCTGCCCTCATTTTGCCTATGTGGCGACACGGTGGCAGCTTCTTTTTTTCAGATGCTGACTAAGAGGCGCAGACGGGGAAAGCGCCTCCAACGTGGAGGCGGTAATACGGTAGGCGCCTCCAACGTGGCAGGCGTAGATGGCGTTGGTGCTTCTAACGTGGAGGCGCAAGTGCAGAAGGCGCCTCCTACATAACAAGCTCTGGCCGCGTAGGCGCCTCTGACACGTGGCACACACCAATTTTTTTTGAAAGTGTGTATTTGATATGTATTAATATACCTTATTAACAATAAGTGTTTGCTCTGGTACGTTGACTACATAATACGTACCGGTACGAGAAATTAAATAAACCAATAATAAATCGACACATAAGATGTACGTGTACATGTCAGTATACTATACTTTTATTTTATTTTAAAAAATAATTATATCATTGTATATACTAAAATATCCTTAAAAAAATTATTAAAAGGTGTATTCAACCTTTAATTATTCTTGTTAAAAGATTATGTAATTCTTCTTTATTATTTTGACAAAAATATTCTTTAAAGACTATAAATAATTAAAATAAAATTATATTGATGGAATAGTCACACAAATAATTAAAAATATATATATAAATAAAAATAAGAATAATCTTCTTTTCATCATATCAAAAACCCAGAAGAAAAAAATTAAATTTATTTTTCTTCGTCTTGCATCAATGAGTCATTATTTTTCTGGTTAGAGTTGTGCTGAGTACGGTAGTTTGTTTTCTTTTCAGTCGATACGGTTATTTGTTAGTTTATTTTTGAGATATATTGAATTGTTAATAGGTACATTAATGCATACCAAATACACACTTTAAAAAAAATTGGTGTGTGCCATGTGTCAAAGGCGCCTACGCGGCTAGAGCCTGCCTTGTAGGAGACGCCTTCTGCACTTGCGCCTCCACGTTGGAAGCGCCAACGTCATCCATGCCTGCCACGTTGGAGGCGCCTACCGTGTTGCCGCCTTTACGTTGGAGGCGCCTTTTCCGTCCGCGCCTCTTAGTCAGCACCTGAAAAAAAGAGAAGCTGTCACCGTGTCGCCACGTAGGCAAAACAAAGGCAGTTTCGTAAATAATTTTAAAACAAAAGCATTTTCGTAATAAATTTTAAAAACAAGGGTATTTTAATAAAAAAGTCACCTTTAGAATATGAAAATTATTTACATATAATTTTTAAACACTAAATTGTGATTGTTTACACACAATTATAGAGTCTCCCCAAGAGGTAAAAGTCTTTATTAACAAAAAGTAATAATAATAATGCTAGGTAATTAAATTTTTTCAACAAATATTAAATAAATTTTTTTAAATTATTTTATTTATCTTAAATTTTGGTTAATGTTAACGGATTAAAAGTTAATTTTCTTAACAAAAATATTTTTTCCCCAATTTAAATCAAAATCATTTAGTAAGAGATAAAATTACTTAATTTCACGATGGTGTTAATATTATTTTTCTTTTATGCAAGAACTAGAGCATTAATCCGAAAAAAATAAATAAAAAAAACCTAGAGCATTAAAGATTCCTATTTTTGTGTATACACAAATCCATGGAAGTAATCGTCAAGTCATCATCTACATATATACTAGAGAGGGAAAATTGTCATGCAAAAATACATACGTAATTAAATCTATCCCTCTCTAGCTTAGTTTGGATTTTTTGTCAATATATTTTTTATTTAAAAAAATTAGATATATATGTACACTCTTATAATAAACGCTATTCTAACACCACTATTTTTTAACAATTAAATATATATGTTTTTTGTTAGTTAAAGATAATTTAAATAAGTAATAATTATATTTTTATAAAAATGTCAAAAATGCTTGTGTACAAATAGTATATATTTCTCATATTTATATATATTCGCGTTTTAATTTTTTATTAAAAAATTCAAGTATTATGTCTTATTTTGTTTATTATTAATAAATAATCGTAACAAGTATATAATAATGTTTATAAAAGACCCATAAAATGACAGCAAGATAAAAATAAATAATAAATAAAATAAAAATTGGTGGTTGCAATTCTTATGTGTTATTCATGTTCATGTCGCATGCATGTCTCAGCTCTTTAGGGCATGAATTATTCAAAAATTTAAAAACTATATCAATCACTCAATTAACCTTATTGACTTCATTGATGCTTGAAGCCTACATATGTATGTAACTGCATCAATAATTCATTCTATATGTTTGCATCTCATACTGTTTTTTTCCCCTCGACAAAATCACGAGTTGGCTAATCATCATAATAATGTAATATAATATGTGATATAGTAGTTATAACTTATAAGATTAGAAAAAATGTAATATAATAAAATTTAATTTGAAGGCAAGCATATATGAGCCTAATTCATCATAATTACAGCGTGCTTAGGCCGTTAAATTAATTATATGACATATTTTTTTTTCATACTTACATACATACATATATCTCACATGGTTTTAATTTACACACACAAATAAAATAAAGGTAGTAGGAAATTAATCACTTTTGCCTCTTGCTTTTTTATATATTTATTTCTTTGAAAAAATAAAACACGAAGAAACAACAATTTTATCTTCTACACGTATTCTGTTTTTAATTTGTTAGTGCAGCATCTATGAACACATATATGAATAATGTCAATGAGCTGTAACTTAAATGGTATATGTTTTCTTCCTTTACTAAAAATTTTCAGTTTAAATTTCTCTTACAGCATATCTTTGGTAAAAAAAAAAAAAACACATATATGACTGATAATAGGTGTGAGCCTTTAACCAAGTTAAGGTCAAATTTTGATACCAAATGTATTTGTCGATGAAGCATGTGAGGAGCAGTTGGGCCTAAAAATATAGTGTAGTTGGGCCCACATTCTTTTATCCGACACATTTTGAACACAATATTCATCATGGTCAAAGTTTTTTAATTTTACTTTAATCAACTTATTTCATGAGTGATCACATTCGAGTTTAAAATTTGTCAACAAAGGTCAAGTAGTATAAAAATCCGTTGTGTCATGTGTGTGAGTAATTGAGTATATATGTATGTCTAGTGTGCATGCATTCCGCATGTAGTGTCTAAGATTAGATCTGCTGTCCAATTTATTTTAAAAAAAAAAAACACAAAATTCATTTAGCACTTGTCTACTACATGTGTAAACACTTTTAGTAATAGCTATATCAATAAATACAATATAATTTATTTTATTTATAAAAAATTTACCCTTTAACTCTTTAATTACTAAAGAAATTACATTATTGATTATACGGGAAATTAAAAAAGCATTGCTCTCTGCACCATATATTGTCACACAGCACATGTTGCATGTGTTACCAATTCAATTACAAATTAAATGTTCATTTATTGACCAGATAGTTCATAATAAGTATATTTTAGTGTAACCATATTATAAGCCTTTACTAATGTGAAAGATGATGTGTGATTATTGTTCCTTATTAATAGTTAGTTGTAGTGTTGTACTAATTCATTGGAATATACTCTACTTATGGTTTATTTTTAGTCATAAATAAAATTGGATTGATTGGATAATTATAAATTTATAATACTCGCCCACAAATAACTATTTTTTTAGCTTTAGTATGCATATTAAGATATTATTAAAATTAAACAACTAACCCTAAAAGATAATTATATTGTTTTGATGGAAATATTTTCTTAGTAAATCTTAAAATAACTGTATTATACTATGCTAAAAAAATTAAAATAAGGGTGTACAATTAAAAAAATCAATAATAAATACTATATTAAAAATATAATATAAAAAATATAAGTAGATAAAAACTTTAGTTAACCTCAAAATATAATTATATATGTATTTACAGAAGTAATTTAATATATTTTCAATAATATATATATAAGCTTTTACTAAAGAAATTAAATTAAAGATAGTGTGCTATCATTGTTGTAATTTATTGGGATATATACACTTGGGGTTGTTAGTGATTAAATAAAATTGGATTGGATAATTATTATTTAATAATAATAATAATATATATTAGAAAATCAAGAAGCAATAATGAAATGAATATGTATATGTCATATATATAAGTTTGTTGTTACATGGAAGCAGTTGCATCAGAGAGTTATGGAATCTATTGGAGCCATCGATACTGTTTTAATTTTTGTTTTCAGTATGATCACAAAAGGTTTCAGGGGTCACAACCATCTTTAATTTTGGGACCACACTTATGGAATCTAATTAATAATTAATCTAAACCCTCTATATATCTTATTTTTTTCGTGTGCAGAAATATTGGCTGCAACTTTGTGTATTATTGTGATACAATGACTAGCAGAAAGGGATGTGGTATCTTTCTATAATAAAAAAAAAAATTGTATATTTAGAGTTCATATTAAGAATATGAAGACAAAATTTTCATATAGAAAATAAAAGAAAAGTCAATGTAATATAAACATTATTGAAAAATTAAAATATCTTCTATTCAATCGAAAAATTCCTTTTTATATATTATATATTAACTAATGCTTATTTACCAAAACCTAATTATCTGCCTAGTCTTTTTATAATATTCACTATAATATAATTATAAACTTGCACACAATAAAATAATTAATTTTGTATGTCTCTATTACTATCTAACTTATTGTCATGAAATTAAGTGAAAATATTTAATTGAAACAGATCCTAAAATTATATTATGAATTTGCTTTGTATTAAGAATATTAGGTTTCAATTTAGAAGTCACAGTATTAATTTGGGAGCAACAAAAATCCACTCCTTAAATTCAATACTCAACTCTACAAATCACAAATAAATTACTTTTTCAACATCAGAATATGTATTTTTCAATTTGTTAAAAATGACCATCTCAAGTGTTTTAAACTTTTAATATACATTGAGAATTTTGACTTTTTTCCTTGAACATTAACCATCAGTGGCAACAGTAGTAGCGTGTAGCAAAATCCAAGTGAAATAACTCAAGTGTTATATATGAAATAACAACGGCACTAATCATACGAAAATATCTTGGTAAAAGTTATGAATAAAAATGGTTAGATAGTTAAATATATTTTATTACCTATTAATATATTTTCTAGGATTTTTAACCATATTCTCCAACTTAACAATTCAATATAAGGGTCTCTAATCAATAAATTATTACATACATACACCGTATAAAACAAAATCTAAAGTCATAATATTTATTTAAACAAATTAATAAATTGTCTACTAAATTAATTCAAATTAATTAATACGTATTAATATCTTAACTATTATATTTTCACCGGTAATAAGTGAATAACAAAAGAGAACAGTACAATATTTAAATAATTATGATTTTCTCTAGTGGCTTGGATACAAAGGAAAAACAAAATAATTAAAGGTGAGAGTGGGGCTAGTTTTAATTTGGTGGGGTTGGAAAGATGCATGAATATGGAGGACCACAATGAAAGGATGAACAGAAAAACAGGGCACTCACTCCTAATTCAATCATTCACACTACCAACTTTTTTCTATCAATCTTTACATGCATAAACCAAAAACAGCACGTGGATGGAGCCATTCATTCATTCATTTTACATTTCACCTAAACTCTTGAATATCAAGCAAGACATTCTGGTAAAAAGTGCTGCCTGCCTCAGAAAACGACCTTGTATGTTGTACATATATGTGCATGCTTCTTCATGGGATTAGCAAAATCAATCATCATTAATAACAATAAAACTTAATTAGTGTTTTAATATATGTTTAATTTCTGGTGCCACTTAATTAGGTTTGGTTTTCTAAAATAATATCCTTTTGTGACCACCCCCACTTATTAATTGTTTTTCCTTTAAAGAATAAAAGGTTTTTTTTTTTTTCAATGTTTGGATAAGTTTTAAAGATGTTTCTAATTTTAAAATGTTATATTTATGTCTCTAACGTTTTGAAATTGTGTCAATTTTGCCTTATCGTCAAATAATGCTAAAAATTATTAACGAAATCATACACATAAATATTAGTTCATAACACTAAAATGTTATAAATAACACTTTCACTTCATTAGTGTCAATCATCATTTGTGTCAATTATTATTGTTGTCGCGGCATCAATTTAGCATTTTTTTAGTTATTTAAGTGTGATTATGACAAAAATTACATCAAAAAGCTATAAGTTAATTAATTTTATGTTTGGACGAGAAAAGATATTGAAATTTAATAGAACATTTTAAATGTTAGGGATATATTTATAATTTATCCTAAATATTAAGGACAAAAATGAGAAAGACAACTATAAGCATATTGGAAATAACCAGTTCATTAAAAAAAATGCAAAATTTAAGCTTTTCATATGTTTGTTATATATTTATTAAGAAAAGGTTTAAAACTCATTAATATTAATTTTAATATATATCTTATGATATATGTTAGTTAAACGAACATTATAGCGAAATGAAATGATCTAATTAATAATGAGGAAACGAAGTTCATCATATCTTACAAAATATTTGTCAAATCCATGTAAGTACTTTTGGTTGTTCGTGTGCTGTTGGCTAAGGTACGAACGAAGATCTATATTAATATAAGTTGGTAGTTAACATGTTATTATATGTCACTTGTCAGATATTGTATATATAATTGTACTTTTTAGGATTAAAATACTTTGTGGGGTGAAAAATTATCTGATACCCATATTTGTATTGTAGTAGTATTAATTAATAGAAGTTGCTGTGAAGCTATATATCCAAGGGTTTTGAATGAGAGTACACAGACTTTAAACTCTAGAAACATTGCAGATTTCAGAAATTAAATATTGATGAATATAACTAGTTGATTAATTAATCCAATTGTAAAATATAATTTCGTTAACAAGAAAAAGGTAAATGTTTATACATTTAATATCATTGAAAATATCATGATCTTATTTATTTTAGAAAAACTTTCTAAATTTATATATTTTTTAATTTTTATAATATTTTTATGGAAAAGTATAAAAACCTTCATTTGATTCTCTAATATTGATTCTGTAGCATTATTCAATTTTTATTATTAATAAAAAAATTTTCAATGGTCTAATAATATTTATAATATAGTACGGATAGGGCATTTTTTTTTTTTGGGATCGTGTGGGATAGGGTAACTTCAACCTATTAATGTACCTTCTTTTTAAGCATTGGATCCCCCCTCCCTTTTTTCTTCTTTTCTTTTAATTTTTATAACTGCATGTTATGGGTTGAAAAGGATTCTCAATCCATTTGCTGTATATCAAGAAAGAAAAGAAAAAGAAAGCAAATAAAGGTGGACCTAAATGAGAAAATAAGTACTTAATCACTGTTAAATTAATTTTTTATTTTATTACTTTATTAAGTACTTTACTCTAGAAGATCGAATTCTCAATAATTTAGCGAATGCATTCTAGTACTATTATATATATATTTTTTCACAAGACATTGATATTCTAAATAAATTTATATTAACGAAAGATGTTTCGATATATCTCAAAAAGTGAGATATACCGTATTCTATTATTTTTTAACTGTTGATTCTTATTATATATTAATTTTATAATTAAAATCAATCAAGATCAACTGCCAAAAAGTGATAAAATACGGTATATCTCACTTTTTGAGGTGTATCGGAAAACTTTTCTATTATATTTATATAAATAACTGTAGTTTGTTTCAGTTCAATAATACATATAACCCTACACTGTGATATGTATGCCTCACATCTTGTCGTTTGACAAAAGAAATTAAACTAGAAATGAACAAGACCATCGATTTGCATAAAAAGACAAAATAGCTGGTCATAAACAGCAGGGAATAGTATACATTATATAATCAAAAGCATTATGCACTGAACAACATTCTATCAATTAATCATTAATTATTAGAATGTAGAGAAAAATGTGTTGATACTTTATTGGTAGATTATCTTATTGGAGTTGGTATTCACAGGGTACCATTGAAAAAATCCTGATAAAAAAACCATTAGGGTCAAGGTAACCTTTATTAATAAATTGAAAAAGGAAATTAAAATAGAATTTTCCTAATGGCGCCTGCTGGATCGAACTCAACTTTTGTGATTTTTTTTTTCTTCTAATTATCTATGTTTGTTCTAACATAAGAATAATTGCTATTATGCCTTATCAGAAACGTCGAATATATTAGGTGTGGTATATGCTCATTCTCGTATTTCTATGCCGACACTTCCCAATTCGGCAATTCCCATCTTATCTTTAATCAATCCATCAATTTTTTTTAATATACAAAAAGTGCTACTATACACCAAAACAATCACGGTATATTTGTATATATGTTTTTTTTGGGTGACTATATATAAATGGTTAAATATATGTATTATTTAATTTATTTTTATTATATATTTTATATTTAAACATATATTACTAATGACTAATTTTAATATATATTCAGTAAGATTATATTTCCAAATATGAAAATTTGATACAAATAGAAGATAGTAGCACTCATTCATAAATCTTCATGAATCACATGATATTACTCTCTTTGTTGATATATAAATGAGTGTTCATATTGTATTTCAAGATTAATTTTTATAGGATAGATTAGTTTTCCATTATTTTGAAGTGTTTTCTAACGAAAGTAATTTTGAAGAAAATTTTAGCAAATAATAATTTATTAGAGAGCAACGCGTCCGAATTGAAATTTGTCGGGACCAATGTAACATGAAAATAGTAACATAACTACATATAAGAGAGGCATTCCAGCAAAGTTGTATATAGATAGTTGGTCCCTCTTGCGGCAACTACGAATTAAAGTCCCACCCTACCTGGAGACCCCTCCGGAAGTAGTTAGTGCCCTATCTTGATAAGAGAGCTCAACTACAATATTATGTTATTAGGGTCCTTGTTGTTATCCATTAGCCGAGTAGAGAAAAATTGCAATGCCATTATATAAAGAGCGGGCTTAGGTCAACCTCATGATTCACATGTAAGTTAAACCAAACCTACTACATTTAACATTTTTTGTATGGAAATGAGAGAAATATAAGAAAATGAAGGTGATCTTAATTGCTATTCGCCCCCACAAGGGTGGCCTAGGTGGGGTTGCAAGATGATGCAGCAAATTATTAATATCATTATTTGGTCAACTATAGGTTACCTGCTTCAAATTTTCTTTCTTTCTTTCTTTCTTTATTAAATGCCTATTATTCTCAAAACTGTTATATTTGCATTGCTCTTGGTACATCAAGTAGTGTATAATCTTTTTTCAGTAAAATAAATAAATGTTACATTTTTTAATTTTTCGAGTAAAATGAACAAATATTATTGCATTACTTAGAGTTTTATTTATTTAATTTCAAAGAATGCCTTCCTTGGAGTTTTTTTTTTTTCAGGGTTCATGCCTTCCTTGGATACCCCGATGCACACCAAAAAAATAAAATGTAAAAGGCAATTATTTTTTTTTGGTGTAGCGTACAAGGCAATTCTAGTTTTCACTTTTCAGAAAGGCCAATTTTTCGTTTATTTCTTGCTCATGGGCTCTACAAGAATACCTACACTAGTCGGAGCCCGAATATAACGGCAAGTTTTCTTTTGAAAAGCAGTAAGTTGGGAAGGCTCTCTGGGCTTTGACGTATTACATAGCACATTAACCAAAGAGAAGTCTGAGTTGGGCTTACCTGTTTATGTCCTTTTCTTGGGCCTTTCCCCAATTTTGACGAAAAAAGTAAAAAGAAATTTAAACATTGTACTACTATGACAAAGAAAACATTATACCAGAACTCTAGAAGTAGATCACTAATTTCAGTGCAAAAAAAAAATCCTAATTTATATTTTAAGTTTTTAACTGAATGAACTTTTATTAGTTTATGAACTTACTTACTCCAGTGTCCGGTCTTCTCCACATGACCACATTGAGTTCATCATTCAAGTGGAAGACTTTTTTATTTAGTAATTTCCTTTAATCCTTTATCACTTTTATTAGCCCATCTCAGCTCTCAAGAGTGTCTTACACACTTACACAGTGAGATAAGGTGGGTACACTGTACACATGATTTCTCATTCGTGTACAGTGTAGCAGTATTAATCATTCAGGAAATGTACCAAACCAAATTATGTAGAAAGTTGAAATGGAGAACAAACCCGTGAAAGAAACTTGCAGATATTTTACCTGCTAAGGCCTGAAAAGAAATTAGTTACAACTGTATTAACAACAAATGTAGTCTTATTAAAAAGAAAATGAAATAAGCATGATGCATGGGGACCAGTATTGGGAAATCGTACCTTCAACCATTGACTATAGGTTTAGAATACCTTCTCTTGCGCTTCCTTGCTCTTTGGAGAATTCTCTGCGCTTCTTCATCTTCTTCCTTTGTGAAACTTCCATATAGGTCTTCCCCGTGAAAGTTTACAGAGACAACTAGAAAACTTTAGTGAAATTATCTAGGAACCACATAAGTAAAATATATAATAGGGACAAGGTGATATTTTTATCTCTGTGGAAAGAGAGTTAAATATAGATAGATGATAATAGAGAGCAAGGCAGGTTCAATTCTAGTTTTACCAACCTCTTGTGTTTTCTTCAAAGAAGGAACAACTTCCAGCAGTCTCCTCGTCAGAAGAATCAATGACAATTGCAGAGTCTTTTCCTCCCCTTATATACTGCCATTCAAAACAGTGGTTAGAAGTTGATAAATCTTACACAGATATATTCCAAGATCGCCAAACTAATACGCAGAATTCTTTTGCATGAAAAAGAATTGTCACAAGAAAGTGTAAAATGGCCCATAATAAGAGAGAACAGAAAGATTATTTGAGAGACATTAAGCAACACTCTGTCATCGTTAATGGCATGAAAGATGAAGCAAACAATTTGGAAGTAGCACCTTTTCAGTGTATGGCTCTTTTTTATTCTGCTCGCCAGAAAATTTATCAGAAAATGTAACTCTGGCTCTTTTTACTATCTTCCAGCTTTCCTTTTCTTCTTTTGGATTCACAGTACCATGTAAAGTATTATTTGCTTTGCTGAAATTACAAAAAAAAAAAAAATGCCGGTGACCTTCATATCAATTAACAAGTTCTCTAACAAGTGGATAGATTACTAATATTAATAACTGAAAAGTTCTCAGGTACGTACCTATTTGGAGGTTGTGACCATTCCCGTTTGGTAACCTGGTTGCTAATACTCTGCAAACATCATAGCAAGGTTTTTTTATTATTATTACTCTGAAATGATTTGTTTAACAATAAAAGTAAAAGGTAATGTGTCTTAGGATTTAGATCCTCTCCATTTTCTTAGAATTAAGATTTATGGTGTCAAATTTTATAAGGAGAAAGTAAAAAAACTACTTGTCTATAGGACTAGTGGAGTACTACACAGGAAATGGGAGATGGAAATAATTGACTTTCTCCCTTAGAACTTGGCAACTTTATGTGCTTATGGGAAAAAGGAGTTGATCCAAAATCAAGTTTGTTATGATTA
>JASCZI010151054.1:171220-189302 GCA_036250425.1 Stylosanthes scabra | reverse complement strand
TTCTAAAGTCCATATGCTAAAGAATTAAGCTGTAGAAGCATAACTCATACTTTCATGAAGTGCACTTACTTTTAGGATCTGCAGAATTCCATTTGGGCCTGAAACTTGATGAAGATCTCAAATTAGGTTGTTGACTCTCTTCCCGTGAGCATGTGAAGCCGGGAAAGCAAGAATTCCTCCTGGCAGATTTCCGATGTTCTTGAGAACACCCTCTCTGGTAGGACAAAAAGTGCGCAATAACTTAAGATCAAAACTATGTAAATATTCTTGTCTAAAACAATAATTAAAGGGAATAAATAGCACAAACAAACAGTGATGCTTTACCTAAAACGTCTCATATCTAGATAGTGGTGCTAAGCCAGTCTTTCTATTAACCAGAACAATTAACATGGTTCTATATCTATAGCATGTTTAGAGAAAGTTAAGCAGGGTAGAGCAAATACATTTGAAGAAGAGAATTGCAAATACATTAGAAATTCCCCACATGTTTTAATAAGCGCAGTAAGTAATTATATATGTAAGAAACGTAGAATTATAGTGAAATGTATAGCAAACTTGTAAATATGTAACCATGCCAAAATCCATATAAGTAAATAAGAATTCTTCCGTACATTGATCCCACTATCCAAGAGTTACAAAAATGACCGTGAATTAACGTAAAGGTGCTTAAGAATTTCAGTAAGGAAACTACACGGTTAATTTCCTTCTTGCGGTTCTGGCAGAAGATTGTTTCGGAGTTACAAATAATTCATTATTTGTTTATATGAAAACACAAATTGTTTGCATTAGGTAAAATACGTAGTTAAGGAGACTAAACCTGGCCATTTATCAGAGCCTCGTCAAGAGAGCTTTGATTTTGAGATAACTGAGAAAACATTGCAGGTTGAGATGAAAGTCCATTACATAACGACTGCTGTGATGGTTGTGAGCGAGGCTGCGATGACTGCAACCCACTTGCTACGGTGTTAGGTATCCTTTAGGTCGTTTTCCACAGCAAAAAGAATAAGTAATGTATATTGTCATGAACGCACAACTATTCCATAATAGAACCTTATAAGGTTACTGTAATTCATTTAGATCACAGAAATCTGAATGTTCTGAAAGTAGGAAAAACATGCTTCCTTTCAGCTCTTATTAGTCTCAATTCACAAGTCACGGCATGTAAACAATTAAGTTCGCAACTATATTTACAAGTGAATTTAAAACTTGACAAGATCTGAAACGAATTTATGGATAATTCATGATACACGGAACGCACAATGATTATTGACCACAGGAAGCATATATAACTGAGGTTGAAATCCAGCAAAATCTACTCAAATGAACACATAGAAGCGGAAAATAACGAATCTATTTGATTCTTAGATTTTTATAAAATAAAAAAAAAAGCGAAAGTGACGAATTAATTAGTTGAATTAATAAACACTTCATGAAGCTAATTCAGTTTCAGTAGAGAAATTTCATATATCTACGTACGTTCATTTCAACTTTCTAAACCTATCATAAGCACTCTCTCTACAGATTAAAAATCTATTGATCCGCCAAACCTATCGACACAGATGATATCGTAATTCAGTTTTCCTTTAGCGCGAGCTGAGTGATGAGTTGTTAATTACGTAATTATTAAAATTCGTTCTGATTCAAATTTTCCTGCGTTTTCTCGGATTCCAAACAATGAGAACGAAAGAGGAAAATATGAGAGAGAAAAAACCTTGCATGTTGCGGTAGTACTGAGATAGAGCTAAGATCGCAGGCCTTGTTGATCTTCATCTCTACTTCTTCTTCTCCGTTCAGAGATCCAAACGATTTCTCCTTCTGTTTCAGAAGCGAATCTCTCTGTTCGTTCAGATCGTGAATATTGGAACGAACTGAACAGAAGGAAAAACAAACGGAAAAAGAAAAAGAGCTGAAGATTCTGTGCAGAAATTTGAGCATGCGAGAAACAGAGGTGAAGATATGCTCTGAGAGAAAAAAGAGAAGTGTGCGTGATGCTTGAACTTGAACGCTTACATTTGAATGAATGGCGGGAATGGGAAAATAAATATCTTTATTTAATGGGCCTTCTGGGCCTACGTTACTGGGCTTGTACTCTACTATCTTCATTTTTTTCAGAAAATTTTTAGAGGTCAGGCCCAATGTCCACAAAAACAAAGAAAATTCATGGAGTATATTATTGATAATTCTTAATTATAAAAGTTTAAAACTAATTAGTTATTATCCTTATTAGTCCTTGATCTGTCAATTAATTATATGAGATGTAAAATAATTTAAAATTTATTATAAATTGCATTAGCCTAAAAAAATTATCAAAATTAATAGTTTGTTGAGAAATTTTATTAAACATGTTAATTAATTTACATAAGAGATAGAAATTAGAATCATTAGTAGAAATGCAAAAATGTCAATGTCAAATTCCCCCTAAGTCCCAATAATAGTGAACCCGGGTATTACTCTTATGTAATATATAAACCGGGACCGACCAATATTAATGAATCTTTTATCCAAAACATTATATATTGAATTGAATTATTTATACATAAATTGTCCTTTTCAAGTGATGATGATGAGTTATGCCTGTCTTAAAAAGCATAGAAAAAAAATCCTCATTTTTTTTTTATTTTATATTGTTATGTGCCTCAATTTTGAAGAATATATATACATATAAAAAACAATTATATTATATGTATATAAAAAAATTAACAATTAAATTAATTATTATATATTGTTTTAAAATTTAGTATAGCTAAACTAACTAATATTTTAATCCTATGAGACTGGATATCTTCCTTGTTGTCACACCAAATTGTCTTTGCTTTGACCAAAGAGAATAGAGATAGTCTGATATTCCTTTAGCATATTCTTCTGCTGATTTTCCAGCATGCTTCATGTTATGCATATTAAAATGAATAAAAATTAATGCATAATATAGAATAGGAACCAAATTATCTACCTTAATTTAATCTTAATCTATCCCTCTGACTCTAATATGATACACTACTGACTCTGGAGATTTAGTATTGAGATCATTATTTATTTCATTAAAATTTTATTCATTATTAATTTAATAATTAATTTGATAAGTTTTTTTGAATAACATACACAATGAATATAATTGAACGTTTACTTTACTAAAATAAAATAATCAGCCTACGTGTGTTTCTTAACATGATAAGGTGAGAGAATGTTAACAATATTAATAATAATAAATAATAGAATAATATTACGAAATTAATGTTAGAGAGTCAATAATTAAATTATTATTTAAAATATATATGAGTTATCATTTATAATTTATATATAATATTTATTAACTCCTATTGATTGTAATACGTTGGCTCTGTAATTTTTTTTCTAAATAATAATGTCTATTAATCAATGATTTCCATCCATTTTTAATTTCACGTGTTCAACGTTATAGAAACACATGGTATCTTATTATTAGTTATTAAAAAATTTGAAGTTTGACCGGGTAATTTAACTAATAAATATATTTCTATGAAAATAAAATTTTTTTATGATTTTTTTTTATCAAAGATATACATGTCTTTATTAAGAGAAAAAGATAAATACCATTTAATATGCAAAGATATATAAAATATATAAACTAATAATTTGGTTTTTTAATTTTGTACCATCTCCATATTCTTAAATTCTATCTATATAATCCTTTAGTAGCAAAATCCATAACTTGTATAAGTGTTTGTTTTCTTTTCCTATTTTTTTCAAGCTGAAATAAATCTTAATTTTAATATAATATACTATACCTATATATCATATGGATTTTTTAAAAATAAATTAATGCTCACCAAAATAAATTAATGCTCACCAAAAGATCCCACTCTAGAGAGAAGTGAACAACAGCAACATTCCAAGAGGTTCAATTAAAAAAAAATTGAGAGTAACGTTTTAATTTTCTTTTCCCCTTGGAAGAGTAGTAGTGAGCTATAATCATTAACATATAAAAAATTATTCCAACCCTTTTATGATTAGGTGCTTATGTAATTTTATTCATCTAAAATAAAGTTTGTGATTTTAATATCTCAAGGGGATAGCTAAGTCAAACTACAGAATGAGAGATTGACTATGACTATATATATAGTAGTTAATCCAGCCATTATCTTTATATCACTTTAATTTCAGTGAGCATGTCAAATACAATGCATGCATAATGAAAAAATGGGTTTCTTTTGAAAGAAAAAAAATTCAAAAAATGTATATCAGGTTCCAATAATTAACTAAACTTGCTCATAATATTTTTTAACATACTTACTAATTAATCTCATGTCTAGCTCAAATAATATATTAATCATAGTTGTTGCATTGGTAGTATATAACTAACTATATATAATATATAATATATAGTAATAATTAATTTATTAGGATCTTGTGTTATTTTAACACATTTAATGTCTTTATTTATGTTTAATGAAAGTAACGTGCAACCTTTTCCAACCACCAATACTTTTTGTTTCTCTCAATAGAATGTTCTCCCACTTGAAAATTAGACCTTAAATTAAACAGGGGAGACAAATAAAATTAAAGTACGCATATATAATATGTATCGAAAGTTCATCAAAATTTCCTACATGCATTTTGTGTGTGTGTGTGTTTTTTTTTTTAACTTGCATTTTGTGTTTATATATATTTTTTAAAAAAAAACAGTTCATTCATAATTTTCAATAAAAATAATTCTTATTTTTTTCTGTGATAATCAATTTTTTTTATTAGATTTTATTATATACTAAACGCGTGGATCTATTAGGTATAAAATATATTAATGCATAAACACATAAATTTATTCTATAAACAAATTTCAAAAAATATTAAGCATGGCTTTAATAAAATGCAAAAAAAATGGGTCTTAATACATGCAAATACATTATATAACTAAAAGTTATATTATATATTATTCTCTTAATAGGGTTGTTATTAATTAAATGAAGAATTTTCTACCAATATATGCATTATCACTTAAAGTCTTGATATAGCTTGTAAATTCTTGCTGCATTAAATGAAAAGATTATTAGTTAATGTATTTTTCCTCCATATATACATACAGCTAATTTGTAAAGACTATGATTTTATTTTTTCTTCTTCTTTTTCTGTGTTTCCCGTAATGATTCCTGTTAAGACAATGACTAAATAATACTATATAAAGAAAAAGTCTTGCACACATTGTATTGAACTATTTATATAACTTTAATGAGTATTAATAATTTCTTACTCACATAAATACATAATACACCATGGGTTAAATCTCCAGCCAGTCTTTTGGAAGTCTTAACTTTGAAATTAACGTGAAGAGTCAAAATTCTTCTTTCAAATAAAATAAAAATATTATAGAATTATATGTCAATGGTTATAAGGGAGTAAATTAATATGGTGGTGAATTAGCACTACAAAAAATTTTGGTTAAAACGGCAATTTTAACTGCCATTATTACAAAAAACGGTAGTTTTATTTAAAAATGGCCGTAATTATAAGTGCTATTTGAAAAATTATGATGGTTTTTTAAAAATCGTCACAATTTCCATTGGTTAAAATGACAATTTTATATAAATGTCATAATATTAATGTCATTTTATATAACTTGTTTCGTAGTGTAGATAAACTAAAATTTCTTTTTGGATGTAGTTTTTTTTTTTAAAAAAAAATCAGGTATAAAATTTCTTTTGTTTTTGCTTTTCTTATATAGGTATTTTTTAAAAGATATATCTAAACATGTTTAAAAAGTACTTTCTTCTAAAAATAAAGTATTTTTTCACTCAAATAATAATTCAATCCGAACA
This sequence comes from Stylosanthes scabra, assembly GCA_036250425.1. Lineage (NCBI taxonomy): Eukaryota > Viridiplantae > Streptophyta > Magnoliopsida > Fabales > Fabaceae > Stylosanthes > Stylosanthes scabra. The sequence goes on along the minus strand of JASCZI010151054.1, from coordinate 183,513 downwards.
AACACTTAATCAAATAATAAATTGCTGGCAAATAATATATTTATTATAAACAACTAAGAGTAACTTCAATAGAATGCTTTTGAAGTATTATCTTTTATACTTGCTAAAAGTGAACAAATAATTTGCAACTTGCATTAGAATTGATAGATAAAATGAAACTGATTTTCTCACATTCGAATTGAAAGATGATATCACTTTGATAAAAAAAAAAATTAATAAAATTTTGCCATATTCATAATTATCTTGATAATAATAATAATTCAAAATAATATAAAATTTAAATTGAATTTGAGACTAAATATTATAAACTTCGAATGACCAATCTTATATTTAGTTTCAAATTATTATTTATGTTATGTGATCTGACAAATATGAATGTAGTATTTCGTAAGACCTAAAATAAAATTGAAATAAGATATAATTAAGATGCTCTAAGCCTCTAATTAATAATGTTCAAGTTAATTAAAATAAGAAAAAGGGAAAAGTAAAATACCTCTCTTATGGTTAACTTTTTGTTCCTTCCATTATGGGAAACTAGTTAATAGTGATCATCAGTCAATAATTTCCTATATTTTCCATTTAAATAATAATAATAATAATTCTATAATGGTTTAATTTAGGTATATTCTACTTATTAGCTTGTTCAAGTTTGAAAACTTAGCTTCCAATTGGCATCGAATTGGAAGGTTCTTAATTATTATTTGTCCTTTTTTTATATTTTATTATTATTATTATTGATTTGGAATATATATATATATCTCTTTCCATGTTGTAGATATGACAGACAGTTCCGAAAATGAGGTTTGATTTTTCTAAATCAAAATTTGCGGAAGAAGATATATGCCAAATTACAATGTCAGCAATTTAAGAACTCCAATTATCGTTTTTAAGCCAAAAAACAAAAAAAAATTTGTACTTCTCTGATTGAATCAAAACTCAAAAGTCTTACAATTGAATATGAATAGTAGAAACCGCGTTTTAGATGTTAGAATTTATTTATTGTGATGTTTATTTACAAAGCCATTTGGAACATGAAAATTAGTTCTTCAATTAGCATAAATCCGAGGTGCTTATTACTATTAGTTTCATCATAAGCAAAAATATAACGAATTCAACTAGTAGCTAATAATGTTAATTAGTAGTAGCTAGTATTGCTAATTAATAAAGAGGGGAATTTTTTATTTAATAAATTAATTTCTTTTTAACTAATATAACCATACATAATATATAAGAGCCACGTAAAAAGCATGCATTAGATATTCAATATGCTGCTGGATTCTCACTGTCACAAGATTAAGAATGCTTGATTGTGCTTCTTGAGACGTAGTCGAGACGATCAACAATGATGTCCTAGTCGAGACGATCAATAACGATGTCGAAGCAACCAGTGGTTTATAAGAGGGGCAAAAAATTAAATATAAAATAAATTATTAAATATAATGCGTAAAAAATTTAAAAATATAAGAATTATTTTAGGTATTTCATGATATATAGTAATTCAATTATCATAGCCGTTGATTTAATTATAAATAATTTTAAATATATACATATTAAAATAAACGGTTAAGATTATTGGATTACTGTAAATCATGAGACACCCGAAATGCTTTCAAAAATATAATTCATAAATGAAAATTAACACTCAATAACATATTTTACAAGATGGATACTCAAATGCAGTTGACTTCATGTGAAGTTGCTTGCTAATCACTATTAGATGAACTAATATGTTTGACCAAAATGTAATCTAATAATTTCGAATAACAACTTCACATGAAGTCAACTGCATCTGAGTTACCACCATTTTACAATTCTAGTATTTTTAGTCTTATTTTATTTGATGGTATTTTATGAAATTAAAATTATCGATTATTATGTTTCAATTAAATCTTGAAACAATCTTCTTTCAATATTTACAACATATAATCTACTAAAAATTTGTGTTTTATCTTGCTTCAACATCTTATTTGAATAAGTTTTTTTCATGAAGAATGTATAGACAAACATGAAATAATAAAATTTTATTAAAATAAAATTATAATTTTATATTTTTTGGAAAAAAATCAAAAAATGAAAAAATTTATCTAATATATTTATATATAAAAAGTAATATTATGTGTATACTTATTCTGTCCAATTAAATACAATCAAGTAATTTATTCCTACATCAAATAAAATACCATTTTAATACCAAATAACATGAACTTCTATTTTAAATCAAAATAATATATTTGGCATAAAAATAAGTAATTTGATTAAATTTGATGAAATAAAATAAACATAAATCTAAAATTATTGTTATATATAATATATTTATACTATAATTTATTATTATCAATAATCTAAATTTTAGCTAATTGTCATTGATATATTATGATATACGTAATTTTATTATGTTTGCTATATTAAATATATAATCAGTTAATAATATATATACATATAAATTACATATACTAATAATAATAATAGTAATAATAATACTAATAATTTTTTAAAAAAAAATTAGGGGGGACCATGGCCCTCTACGTCCCTCATAGTTCCGCCACTCAAAGCAACAGGAACAAGAAGAAGAAGTAGAATGCATGATTATATATTTTTTTTTTGAGAATGAATTAGAAATATTTGATTAAGTAAAATAAGAATAGGAATAGTATTATTGTATTTAATTTTATTTAAATACTCATGTGGCTAGACAATAGTATGTAGTTATGGTATTTTTGTATTATTCTTAAAAAATAAATAGAAATAGAAGAAGGACTTCACAATGCTAAACTTAAAATTTTGGTGTAATTTTCCTAGGCAAAATAAAATAATTTTACTACTAATATAATCAGTGGCCATAAAAATAATTCTTAACTCTATAAAACTATAAGATAATACTAAACGGTTTTGTTTAACAATCATCATTCTACTAATAATTAAAAATTTCATATAATAAAATGTATATGCTTGTGGTTCAAGACACGCACCAATTTATTTGACCCCACTGAATTTGGCCATTTCATTCTTGATGTCATATTATATTCCTAGTAAATTAAATAACGAACATCAATGTATGTAATTTCTATATAAAATACTTGTTAAAATAAGAGTTATCTCGTTATTGATGTTGCCTAGTAGAGAAGCAATTACATTATCATTGGTGGCCTAAATAGAATTATTAAAGACATTATCATCAAATGTCTCTGTTGTTTGTTTTTCAAAGTGTATGTTTGGAGTGCATAAATTTCTAACGAACTTCAGGGTTTCTTTTTTTAGGGCTGAATATTGAATAAGGTCAAAATCGTCATTTTACATTAAAAATATTCATTTAAAGTCTAAGTTATGCAAGGGCATAGCTCAACAAAGATTCACAATATATTTGACATTTTATTATTATTATTTAAAATTTCTGATTCAGCAGAGGATGATGACCTTAATTAATAATTTCATCAGAAAAAACATGTGGCAAGGGACATAATTCTGTTTCTTCGTCTCCAAGGAAGTTATTGCAATTAAAAAAAAGGGTTTTGCGTCTAGGTGTACCTATAAAATACATGAAACACATAAATCTTTTTCATATGAGAAAGTGACTAATAAGGATGTGTTTGTGTGTTTTATGTGTATACCAATATTAATTGTAAAAAATATATATAATACCACAGAAATTCCAATTAATATTTAGATATTTTTTTAAAAAAAGTTAATGATCAATGGTGTAAAATTATGTTTGCTATTAATGTATTATAAAATAAATTAAATTTAAAATAAGTATACATAACTATAAAGGTTATAATAACTATTTATCATGATTTTTCATACGTCCATATTTTGACTAGTTTATAACTTTTTAAATCTCGTTAACACACATAAAAATTAATTAATTTTATTATAAAAAATATTATTTTCATTTTTATTAATATATTTGATTTGATTTTATTTAGGATTTAGTTAAAAAACATCATGCTGATCCTTGTTAAGTTTTGAATAAAATTTTAAAATTTTTTATATTCAATAGATTTTATATAAAAAAATATATTTTTAATAAATTTAATATTAATTTTTTATGGTTTTATAACCTTTTTAACAAATAAATTATTTTAACAAGATTTTTTTTAACGAAATTGATGCCAGATAGTTGTGACAGTTACTCTGCACTTTTGCGTTGCTAATTAGTTGGTACTTGTTAGATTTGTTAATTAGTAATTAATTAATGTTTCTTATTTTTCATTTTTTAATTTAATTCTAATATATTGTTAATATAAAAAATTTTACCAATACGTTAGTAAAATAATTTTTTTATTAATTTCGTAATTAATTATATAAAAAATTATAATTATATAAATGTGTAAAATATTTTATTATAATTAATGTATTAAAATTAATTTTATATATATATATATAAAAAGAGACAAACACGTAGGTTGATCCCACGTGGGGGAAGCTTCCGAGTAGCTAGTATGTGTGATGACTTGGTGCAGAAATTTTTTTGACATTAATATTTTTATAATTTTAGAAGTAGTGGGTATAAAAATTAATTGTTTTTAGTGATGTAATAATATCTGATTGAATGTATGTATAAAATTTTTTTACATTGATGGTGCATGAAAATCAATTCTATTTTTATTATCAATAATTTTATTTATACAACAAAAATAACATTAAAATTAAATCAATCATAATGTATTTATATATAAACATATATCAGTTTTATTATGCTTAATATATATTTTGTATTTAATATGTATTGTACAATAATAATTAATTTTAGTATGTAAATAATATAACTCTTTTGTTATATTTTAAAATTTTTTAAAATTATTTTGTAGTAATTAACTAAATATAAAAGAAAAATATCGTGGTTTATATATATACAAATACAAATTTTTCTCTAATTGCGACGGTAATTGAGAATATTCCTTTGACACCGGATATTCCTCATTTTGCAGCTAATAGAAATATCACTTCTAGCATGATTAAATATAATTGGGTAAATTTTTTTGAATTATTTTATTCTTAAATGAAAAAAAAAAACTAATTTGAATTAAAAAATATATTTTTAAATGGAAAATAAGTTAAATGACAAAAAAGAAATTAATCACCTTTTGATGAGTTTATGAATTCTGTAATAATGTGAATTCTATTATTTCAATTCGTAAATGTTTATATATAAAAAAATTTATCTGTATATTAAAATTAGTTATAAATATATATTTTATATTAATAACAAAATTTGATAATTAATTTTAATATATACTTAATATAATTAAATTATATATTTATTTTTTATTTTATCAACTTTATCAACCTCCTGACCTTAGATAAATTAAACTTGATCTCATTGGAATAAATCTCACTCTTTTATTGAAGGACTTTTGATGAACCCAAACTTACAAATTAAATATCTTGTTAATCTTTGTCGTATTTATTATTCATTTTTGGAATTTTATGAAGGTTGGCAGTGGTAGCTGAATGTGGGTGAGACTAGAAAGAGAATAATCAATCATATGGAAGTCATAACCATTGGATACTTCTTTCAATTTCCTAGAAATTTCACCTTTAAGTCACAAGCAATTTTTTTTTTCCTTTTATTTTTTTAGGTCCTCATGTGTAAGCTTTTGAATATTCATAGGTTTTAATATGATTAATTTTTTATTTCGTTAGAGTTTGTCTTTCAATTATTAAATATAGAAAAAAACTAATAATAAAATTTGCCATATATATAACTTAAGCAAGTAATAGAAATAAGTTTATTTTAATTATTACACTCACGTACAAATTATGAAATGCACGAGAACATGGTCAACATGTAAGAGATAAAGAGCAGCAGAAACTATTGGAATATTGGAATACATATTGTAAAGTTACACATTTATGTAACTTTTAATAAATATCTTAAATAAAATAATATAAATAGTTCTATACATAATTTTAAGTCAAGATTAAATGTAGGTATTTGGGTGTGGAGTGATAAGTAAGCTGCTATATGGTTTTACATAACTATGATTTCAAATTTGAGCCATGAAAAATATGCTGCGTTAAAAAAAGATTAGATTTTAAAGTTTATGGTAAGATAATCGATTTATAGAGGTTACAAGAATATTAATAATTTATATTTATATTTATAAAATAAAAGAAAAAATTAAATATCAAAATTATCCATATGGATAATTTTATCCATAAAAAAAATATAATTGATTTTTTATTTATCAAAGATAAATTATGTTTGATAAAATTACCAAAAACATTATTCCAAGCCAAAACAATCCAAACGCAATGACTTGTTAATAACGTTTTTATAATTTTGTCAAATAAAACTCATTTTTTATGGATAGAAAACTTTTTTTTCTTAAAAAAATTATGAGTAATTTTGTCAATCGTCGAATTTTTTGTAGGTAGTTTTAATATTTTTTCAATAAAAAATAACAAAAGTTATTTTAAGGATCAATTTCATTCGTTTTCAATCACGGACTAAAATGAGTCGCAAGTGAAATTTCAGGGGTCAATTTAAATTACGCACAACGATAATATACTAGTGATATATATGGACAAATAATATTGTAACACCTGGATAAATCATGTTATGATATAGAAAAAATATAGGTAACCAATAATTTTTTAACTAATAAATCAACCAAAAGAAATAGAATATCCGAAATTATTGTTTATAAAATATCCACAATGAAAGCTATAGAACATCGAAACCTAAAGCAACTTCAGCCAAATTTATATTTTTTTAAAAATAAAATATTCAAAACCTAAAAATAAAACATTCAAAATCTAAAAAAACAGAATATTCGATTTAAGTTATTAGCTAATATTACTTGAATTTTTATTCATTATCTAATACGATCATACCAAATGAAATTTCCATAGCGAATTTGAGTTTTGACTCCCAAAATTTTATGAGTAGTTTCGTAGTGTCTTGTGTTTGTACGCAATGGAGTGAGAATGAGGATTAGAGCTGAAGACAAGGTTTGCTCTTTTCATTTCGTAACCCCTCACTTGAAAGCTCTCTTCCAAATCTGTCCCTTCTCGCTTCTCACATTTTCATCATAAAAACACTGCTTCCCAACTCACCAACCCTTCAATCCCTTCTTCTTCTTCTTCTTCTTTCAAGTTATCATCTCAACGCTTTCTTACTAGCAAACATGTTCACTTTTTCAGTTGTGTGCGTACTTTAAGTTAGTTGAAAGATAAAGACCAAGACAGAGACACTGACTGGGTTAAGGTTCGTTAAGCTCATCTTTTTTTATTTCATTTTCTTAATTTGGGTATTAGGGGAAAATTCTCTCTCTTTGTCAAAAACGGTTCTTGTTTGGTTTGTGCCAATTGTGGATATACAAAGAAAGTTTCAATTTTTGGTGTTTCCACAAAATGGGAATTACTTTGTAGCGGTGCCTTGGGGGTTGTAGCTCTGGAAAGAGCTCTAGGAAAAGAATCCTTGATGGATTTGAGAAATTTTGATGATTTTGTTTGCAAGTTTCAATTAGGAGAGTGAAATTTTCGTGTTTGTGCTATATTGTGAGGATTTCTAATAGCTGAAAGTTTAAACTTTTTGCTAAAATTGAGAGAGAAAGTTGAGTTTTTTTTTTTATTTGTTCTGAATGATTCAATTATGTTGCATCTCAATCTCATAGCATGGCTGTGGTGAGTCCTGTGCCTGCAACAACACAAAGGATGGGTTCTGGGAGGCCAGTTCATGAAATTGGGGTCAGTAGTGGTGAGATTGTTGAGGAGCCTAATCAAGCTGTGGTAGTTGACCAACCAATCTATATTGCTGTGTCAAAAGAAGTGAAGGAGAGCAAGGTGAATCTGATTTGGGCTATTCAGAACTCTGGAGGGAGGAGGATTTGCATACTTCATGTTCATGTTCCTGCAACCAAGATCCCTTTGCCTGAAAGTTAGTATACTTCTCTATGTGGATTTGATTTTTTGGTTCTTTAATTGCCTGAAATTTTGAAGTCAATGTTTGGTATTGTTGCTTTGATGATTTTCAATCTAGAGAAAACATAAGGCCTATATGATAATCAGCTCGATTTCGGAAATATAGTTAGAGTTCTGTTTGTTGGATTTTGTTTGAATTTTGATGTTTAGAGATTTACTTGAAAACTTTTTTGATGTTATTCGGCCGTGTCCGTCAAATTGATTTTAAGACCCAAATTCAGCTTGAATATCTGGTCAATGTTTAAAATCTTATGCAGCTATGAAATACTTGTCTTTCATACAATTTTTTTATATTATTTATTTATTTTTCATTTGCTGATGATGCTCTATAACTGTAATCTTCTTGTTAAGTGGGTGCTAAGTTCCCTCCAAGTTCACTGAAAGAGGAGCAGGTTCGAGCATACCGGGATAAAGAAAAGCAAACCATGGATAAGACACTGGAGGAGTATCTCGGTATATGTCAACGGATGGGGGTAATTTACTCTGTAATTCTATGTGTGTATATATTAATTTCAAAATTTATATGATTTTACATAAGTTGCTTCCTGATACAGACGCGGGCAGAGAAAGTGCATATTGAAATGGACAACATTGAACAAGGAATTTTAGAACTTGTCTCCCGACACCGCATCCAAAGGCTTATCATGGGAGCAGCATCTGACCGATCCTATTCTAGGTAAGAAGCCACTAGCCAGATAGCACCACCCTCCCCTTCTGTAAGAGTATCTTACTTCGCCTCGTGGAATTGTAGTCTGATCTCTATTGGTTTTGATGAAGTCAAAATTATGGCCTGTTTGGTTTTTGTTTTTGTTTCTTATTTTTATTTGCAGTGTTTTCTATTTTCAAGATTTTGTGAAGAAAAATCGAAAATAGGAGATAATTTCACTTTTTCATACCTAAACTTCTGAAAATGAAAAACAAGATGATAACAAAAAGCCCATACATTTTCACTGAGTTCAGTTTCATGACATTTCAGGAGAATGATGGACCTGAGATCTAAGAAAGCCATCTTTGTACGTGATCAAGCTCCACCATTTTGTCGTATACAGTTTATCTGCAAAGGGCACCTTATACACACAAGGTACACAAAACTATAAAATATTGATGCATTCTGATGTAAACAGAACGAGAGTTTGTAATTTCCTGTGAATACTAGTATATTGAATAATTTCAAAAAGCTTTTTCTCCTGCTTTACTTTCTTTCAATGTTGGGTACTGATTTAAGTATGACATCAACACAGGGATCGCAGTTCGAGTGAAGATAATTTAGTTGCACCTCCTTTGGTGCAGCAAGTGCCAAACTCTGCTGCTGAACATCCAGTACTCCCGAGATCTCAGTCTGTTGTTACTTTGGGGCAAAATCAAACTAGTCATCGTCGGGAGTTATTTCGCAAAGTAAAATCTAGCAATGATGGTCATGTAGCGAGCATTATGCCTGATTCTTCTCCAGATAACTCTGAAGGGTTCTCAACTCCACTAAATAGGATAGGTACCGATTTAAGTTCTGATGAGTCAGATCGGCTGTCAAGGACAAGGAGCCCTTCAGCTTTGTCGGTTTGCTCCGATAGTAGTGCTGTGGACCCAACGATGACCCCAAATTCGATTAGTGAGATTACGGAGAACGTAGCAGAGTTGACTTTGAGCCACGTGATCAAGGAGGATCTTCATCATTCTTCTCCTCCTAGTGTACTGGTACCCCAATATTCTTTTCTCATTCAATGGTTTCTTATTGGCATTGTAGCATCAAGCATGTGCATCTTTAATGTTTTAACACGTTGGAATTGATGAGAAGCACTTCTTTTTTTTAATTTTCAAATTGATAGTATCTGAACGTTGGAAGTTTAAGCTGATGCTTAGAATGATGTGATTGAACACTAGCAGGATGGAGGAATGAATGATACCATATATGATCAACTTGAATTGGCTATGGCTGAGGCCGAGAAAGCCACACGAAACGCATATCAAGAAACATATAGGCGTGGGAAAGCTGAAAAGGAGGCCATTGAAGCTATGCGGAAGGTAGCTATCCTGTTTTTAATTGCTTCATGACTTTTCCATGACTATTCTCATGATTTTTCGAAGACTTATTTGCTTATCTTGTATTCATTGGTTGTATCTAGTTTTGTAGTTTCTGTGTTCTTAGCAGTATTTTCTAAATTATATCATTTGATTTGATTGGATGACCATAATTTTATGTTGTATTATCATATCCCACGTTTGCGACTTGGTTCACCCTCTAATCTGTCTCATTGTGTGAACCACCCCATTGACAGGCTAAAGCCTCTGAAAGTTCATATTTGGAGGAGTTGAATCTGAGGAAAAGGGCCGAGGAAGAACTGCAAAAAGAAAAAGAACAACTTGAAAGTATGAAGATCCAAAGAGACAAGGTTAAGGAAGAACTCCAACTTGCCCTAGATCAGAAGTCATCACTGGAGAGTCAAATTGCGTCATCCGAACTTATGATAAAGGAGTATGAGCAGAAGATTATTTCTGCAGTGGATTTGTTACAAAGCTACAAGAAAGAACGGGACGAGTTGCAGGTGCAGCGTGACGATGCGCTGAGAGAGGCCACAGAGTTGAGAAAAAAACAAGGAGAGGCCTCTGGCATGCACACACCGCCGTTGTTCTCGGAGTTCTCTTTCTTTGAGATCAAGCAAGCAACAAATAACTTCGATCCATCCCGAAAGATAGGAGAAGGTGGATATGGAAGTATATTTAAAGGTTTGTTGCGTCACTCTGAGGTGGCTATAAAGATGTTGCACTCTGACAGCATGCAAGGACCCTTGGAGTTTCAACAAGAGGTGAGCTTCTTCGACTATGTGGCATGTAGAATTTATAAATTCAAATATCTCACATGAGGTGTGCCGAGAATTTTTTTAAAAGGAAAACTCTGACAAGATGTGCAGTAACAAATTTGCATTAATTTCTTTTAAAAAACTTTCTTCCTTTATATATTTTTGAAATTGTCATTTGCATCTTTTATTACCAACTTTGTCCCCTAGAAATCGAAGAGAAGAGAAGCAAGATATGCGGTGAAGTGGATTTTTAATTTTTTATTTTGATCCCATTCCTGGTTTTTGTCAGGTTGATGTATTGAGCAAGTTAAGGCATCCAAATCTTATCACACTTGTTGGAGCCTGCCCAGAATCCTTTACTCTTATCTATGAGTATTTACCGAATGGGAGCCTTGAAGACCGTCTCATTTGCAAGGATAACACACCTCCGTTGTCATGGCAAACTCGAATTCGCATTGCTGCAGAACTTTGTTCTGCTCTCATCTTCCTTCACTCAAGTAAACCGCACAGCATAGTGCATGGTGACTTGAAACCCTCTAACATTCTCCTGGATGCAAACCTTGTGAGCAAGCTCAGCGACTTTGGAATCTGCCGCATATTATCTCGTCGTGAAGGTTCAGTTGATAACACTACAGAGTGTTGGAGAACCCATCCGAAGGGAACTTTTGTCTACATGGATCCCGAATTCCTTGCGTCCGGGGAACTTACTCCTAAATCAGATGTTTATTCCTTTGGAATCATATTGTTGAGATTGTTGACAGGGAGACCGGCCTTGGGAATAACAAAGGAAGTGTCCTATGCATTGGAAACCGGAAAACTGAAATCCCTGTTGGATCCTTTAGCTGGAGACTGGCCATTCGTGCAAGCCGAACAATTGGCTCGCCTGGCCATGAGGTGTTGCGAGATGAATAGAAAGAACCGGCCGGATCTTTATTCAGATGTGTGGAGGGTATTGGACCCAATGAGGGCTTCCTCCGGAGGCACACTAAGTTCTTCAGGGCTTTACCAACCAATCCCTTCATATTTCATTTGTCCAATCTTCCAGGTAATTATCTCCATTGGTAGCTCTCTGACTCTTTCACAATATAATATGCTCATAATCTATGTAAAACCTTGGACCTATGAAAAGTGTCTTCTATGTTGATTTTACTAAGATATGAATACTATATTTCATGTAAACGGTCTCTCTGTAGACATGATACATGATAAAGCTCAATAGCGTCATTTGATCCATGTAGCCGACCCACCTAGTGGGACAAGGCTTTGTTGTTGTTGTTGTATGATTACAATATTTAAGTGCGACAATAAACAAAAGGGTAAAACTGGTAAAAATTAATTGATGATAGACATTCAAAACAACAACAAAGCCTTAACCCACTAGGTGGAGTCGGCTACATGGATCAAACAATGTGATTGAGTTCTGTCATGTATCGTCATGATAGATATTCATAGTCTTTTTGATCTTACACTTGCAGAGTCGTAAACGAATCCATGGAACAAATTAGCTTTAGCAATTGAATATAAAACAGCTAACACATTAAAATTATGTTGCAGGAAGTAATGCGAGATCCG
>JASCZI010151054.1:156878-171210 GCA_036250425.1 Stylosanthes scabra | reverse complement strand
ATGTAGCCGCGGATGGCTTCACTTATGAAGCCGAGGCCATAAGAGGGTGGCTTGACAGTGGCCACGACGATTCGCCAATGACAAATTCGAAGCTTGCACACCGCGCTCTTGTTCCGAACCGCGCTCTCAAGTCTGCAATTCAGGACTGGCTTCAAAGTCACTAAAGAAGCTTGTTACTTTCCTGTGCTGATTTTGGTTGTACTGTGTAAACTACCTGTTAATAGAATGTATAGGGGAGCAAGAAAATTTTATATTCATAATCACTTTTTGTTTACTACATATCTTAAACAGATCTAGATGTGCTGTTTTGTACATTCAAGATCACTAAGATTGTTATCCTCAGTCAATGTAAAGCACATACATTTCAACTTATATATGTCAAGAATTCACATTATATGATATTCTTCTTTCATCTAACCAAAATAATTTGTAATTTACTAATTAATCAATCACATAATGGATGTATTTCAATTTGAAATAGGTTTATTAATAGACCTTTTTTTTTTGTAAAGTAAAGAATAAACAAAAAGTTTTAGCTTCAACCCTCACAAGATCAAAATATCATCATGAAGTTGCCTATATTTCTTTCGGGGATAAAATTGTAAGAAAATTGGTATAATATTGAATATTAATGCTTAGGGAATAGATTTACAAAGGGATTAGTAGAGTGTCAAAAGTGCAGGCCTAGTCAGTTTAGGTTCGGTTTATTTAATTCGTGAGTTAAAGTTTGTTTAAGCTCGATTTATATACGAGTTTGGATTTTCTAGCTCGACACATTTATGGTTAACTTGACAGATTTAAGCCATTTTGACGATTTGATTAGGATCAAGTTATTTATCTTTTGTAAAAGTTTAGGCGTCTCATATAATCACCTCTCATTGTGACTTGAAAAAGGTACATGATGATCATGGAAATACCCTTTTGAATTAAATATTTGAGAACAACTATAACTTGCATGATCATGCAACTGATGAAGTTTAATTTATACTATAAAGTTAATTCATGCTTTTAATTAAAAAGAACTAAAGTCAAATATATACTAAAGGTCTCTTTATTGATACTTTAGCTTAATGAAAACATCGCAATATTATAAATGCTTAAATGATTGGTCAAGAATCCATTTAAACATTTCAATCCAGATTAAAGAAATGTAAGTTTGGTTGGAAGGATAAAAATAAGTGAAACTTTTTAACAATAATAATACTCCATCTTATGTATAAATTTATATTTCAAACACATCTATAAAAATGCTTTTTACCCAATATTTTTCCAACCAAATATATTCTAAAAAGTAATAACAAACAAAACAATAAATAACTTCAGAAACATTTTAAGTATATTATGATATATGATAATCTAAAAATCATAATTATATTGACAATAATCATAACCGTTGATTTTAATACGTATATATTTATAATAATTTTATAATTGTATTTCTAAAAACTAGTTGTTGAACTTGAAATCAACCCAAATCTAATATTAATATAAGAAAAATTTTACATGCATAAATTAAATATATTGCTAAAGAATGCGCTCAACAAAATCTAGCGTTTGGTATGCCATTCAAATTAAATGTAAACATCTTATAGGGTTGGCTTCAAACTTAGCTTGAACCTAACTAGAATGAGAAAGGGCAATTAATTTGCTGCTCCAGTTAGAGTTGCCACAGAATAAATACATGATGAACACTTGCGGTGCATTTGGTTTTGGGTACTGGATTAAGACTCAATATTATGTTTATTGGATGGAGACTAGAACTAAAATTTCAGTCTAAATTTTCAGAATTTTAATATTTTTAGTACCTCTAGTTGGGAGAGACAGGGATATTAGGGACTAAGATTGAAATTTTAATAATATTTTTTTACTCAAATACTTTTAATCAACATTATGGTTTTCAATACTAACTTTTATTTCTACTTCATCAACTTAGTTTAATCTCTATCTTTCAGTCTCTATCTCTTATTAATTTTAAACCAAACACAATACACAAACTTATTTCAATCTCTTAGTTTCAGTCCCACAATTTTAATATCCCAGTCTCAGTTTCTCCCGAACGCACCCATAAAGATATATATTTTTTGTTTTAACAAAATGAAGAACAACAAAGTAAAATAATCCAACTTATAGAACAAATATATATAGCAATTATTGTAATTTAGAGTAATTAAATCCTTATATTATAATTTAAGAAATTTAATTAAAAATTATTAGTATTATTTTAATATATTTATATATCTAATCCAATCATATTCAATTCATATATAGTATTTAAGTACTAGGTATTAAAAAGTTCATGATGTTGATTGATATAATATTTTATAGCATAATATACACGATTAGAAGACAATACATTCCAAATTAAATTATTAAAAAAACATATTACATTATATATATACATTATTCAACTCATTGATAAAGGAAAATATCTACGAAGCAAAGAATATAAAAAGTTTTTGAGACAAAAAACAATGTACACGTGTGATCCAAAGCAATAAGCATGAACGAAGGGTGGTGGGAGTGTCATGTGTGGATATGCATTATCATAAGCAATAGCATGTGAGGGCCCAAATTTGTAGCCTTTGTGTCTTATTTTTAGGGTAACCAAGAAAACTTCACATTACTCTAATGTCCAAAAAAAAAAAAAAAAGAAAACTTCAGATTACTCTCACATCTACTTTTCTACACCTACACTATCATTACTAAATAATAACATATTTCAATTTATGTAATTAGTTTTTTTAAAATTATTTTTTATATTAAATTAGAAAATTTTGAATTAATTAATATTAACTAACTAAAGTTAGTTTTTTATACTTCCTCATTTCAATTTGAGAATATTGATAACTAACCACTCGTTAACCAATATTAACCAAACTAAAAATAAAGATAAAATTATAATTATAAATAAATTGAATTTTTTAATATTGTTAGCTAATTTTCTATGGATTATTTAGCACTATTATTTCAATTTTTATGATATTTAATTTGTACTCTTAGTTTGTGTAATAATGCATACATTAATCCATGTTTAATTTATTATTAGATAAGTCAAAGATAAGGTTTAATAATTTAAACAAGATTTACATTTCACTAGTATTGAAGGGGAATAAAAGAATATAATATTTTTATATATATATATATAATTTTTTATATGAAATATTTTAATACTCATTATTCTAATATTGAAAGAGACAAATTAATTTAATTAATATTTATTAGGGATCAGATTTGTTTGACTAAATTGCCTAATAGGAATTGTGAAGGTGTTCAACGAGACTATTTGTTTTGCAAAACTATAAGAACAATATTAATAAACTAACTCCTATTGCTCGATGTCTAATTCCTTTGATAAAAATAAAGACACATAATTAGTTGAGATTCTATTTAAAAATGATGATTTTTGTTAGAAACTTATGTACGCATGATAAGTCCTGCAATAGAAGAGAAATAAACATACTTCCAAAAGCACAACCTCTTTTTTATTGAAATTATTATCTATACTTACGGTTGAAATTGATCCAAACTGAGTCTAGTTAGGCCTTTCGAAAATTAAATTTGGCTCACGAGTTAATTCATTAACAATCAAACTTATTTTTTAAAATTTAGTTCGTCAAAAGCTCACAAGTTTGAGCTGGCTAACGAGCAGATTCAAATAACATAAATATAATATATAAATTTATGTCAATAAATTATAACAATATAAGATATATATAAATAATGAAGTTAAGTAACCAACAAAAAATTAACCAACATCAATCAATAATATAAAAAAATTTAATTCATTTGTAATTATTATTTTATTGTTATTTTTTATTTGGCTAATATTGACTAACTATTAGTTACAAATACTTTTTCACATATAAAATATCACGTTGTATAGTAAGTGGTTAATAATTTATACTTTGAATATTATGTGTATTAATAATTTAATAAATAAATAAACTTTTTAATATTTTTGAACTAGCTCAGAATTAATAAATTGAGTTTATCTAAGCTTAAGCTCGATTCATTTAATCTTCGAGCTTAAACTTAGATTTAAGCTCGGCTCACAAGTTCGTTAACTTAACTTATCGAGTTATTAATGAATTGAGGCTAAATTGATTCACCAGCTAGCTCGAGTCATTTCCAAATTCTTATCCTATCTATATTAACCAGTAGTATTGTACTAAGAAATGAAAAATTATTTTTTAATGGACGAGTAACGTTAAAATACTTCCCAATGGCAAAAAAGTAAGTGTTTTTTTTTCTACGCTAAAAAAATACAATAAAATTTATAATCACATCAAAGAATAAAATAAACTTCATGGTCAGAATATAAGCATTAGAGAAAGGAGCGCGCTATGGTGTTGATGGAGAGAGGCAAAACATGTGTAGATGGCACATTCCTCCTTTCACAACACGACGCGTGGTCCTGACATGAGTGTCACGAATGATGTGACCCTTTGAAAGCGGACCGAGCAGAGAGATTTGTCGGGACAGTGTCGTGCCCATTAGCAAGATTAGGGGAGTGTGATTAGTATTAAGGATTGGGCCTTTTTGTTTTTGCAGGCCTAAAGAAGTTTTCTTCGAAACCTGGGCCTTTGCACTCTAATCGTGCAGGAGACGGGCTAATGCGTGGGGTCTCTTATAACCAGTTGGGTCCAAATTCTAATTAATGGTTTGTGTTTGAGGGAAGGTGGATGTGTAAAAGAAGAATTGGGAATCCCAGACAAAAAAAGAAAAAAAAAAAAGAAACGGGAACCATGTGCACGGAACCAAAAAAAAAAAAAAACTTCGGTACAAAAGAAAGGAAGAGGAATACATGGTAATTGTGATGTGCGGTCAGAATGTCTATGGTTGGTGGAGTGCGGTAAGAATGCGTGGGAGATGCCAAAATGCAAAGCATGTACGAGAAGGAAGCAACCTGGTTATGAGAATGCAATGCACACATGCCCTAAGGCATGGGTTGGAGGTCGTTCGAGATTAGAGGAATTGGATATGTCCAACTTTGGTTGTAGTTACATGCACGAGAATAGAACAGAGGAAAAAGTCAGCGAGGTCTAAGATAGGTGTTGGGTTGTGTTGTGTATGGAGTGTGGAGAGAAGAATTGGTTTTGTAATGTAAAACGTTGACGTTATCTGGTGACGAGTGTAATTGGGGGACTGAAACTCAAAGAATGAGATGTTGTGTCCGACACCTACTTTAGTAAGATAGTTGTGGTTGGTTATTAAATCTTATAGGACACATATACCGAGAGAAAAACGAAGTAAGTTTGGCTGATGTCCGACGAAAAAAGGTAACCGATGGAAAGTTGAAAGACGAAAAATGGATTATTTTCACACAGAGACTTTTGGAAGTCTCGGTTTCGGGGACTAAGACACGAAAGAGAATACTCGGAAGCAATGCGGCCGTGTGAATCCCGGTCCCCATAAAGAAACGCAACGTAGGAGCGTAACGTAATGGCTAGGAAAGGAGTCTGATCGACTAGAAGATAGTGTGCCTAAGGATAGGCGTGATATGTGATTGTTGGTGGTTTAAGTTTATGTGACCTTGGCTTTAGGGTTTGTTAGGGCTTGTTCTATTACCGCGCAGGGTATGGTAACGAGGTAGGCAATGCCTAAGGCTCGACGGTGTGGTTGTGAGTTTGATGAGCCGGTTAGGTATTGTCGAGGGTATTTTCGTCGGCGAAATGTGCTATTGTAGAGTGCACGCGGCAACAGATTGAGTTGTATTCGTTGTTACACGTAAGCGTTCAATTGTAGGAGATGCAATCGGCTAATGTTATTGATCGACTTGAAGAGAACGCGTCGTTTCATTGCGCAGGTGTTGTGACTTGCTGAGGTGGTTCTGTCGAGGGCGATCAGCGATCGGGTCGATGTAGTTAACGACATAATGAAATGTAATAAAATATTGATAAGATAGTTAATTGTGTTTTGTGAGTAATTTATAACAATTGAACCCTAATGTGGTAAACTGGTTTGTCCGGTCGACTCAGACCGACCGGTGACAACCATGAGGTTGAACCAGTAATGGGAACACGTGTCAAGACATGCAGACCCAGATCCGGTCTTGTCCTTTACTATTCGGTCCAGTTTGGTTTTCACGAAATTGTTGTTGTTGTAACAAATTTGTGAAGATGAACCGATTCGGTTCGGTCTGGATTTCGTTAAGAAATCAGGGTTTGACTATGAGTTCATAAGTCATAAATACGGGTAGTTGAGAAGAAGTTTGAATTCGTTGACCACAATTTTGAATGGAAGAAAATATTTGTGGGAAAAATAAGGGCGCGACACGAAATTGAACAAGATAACGTGTTGAGGAAACTTGATGTGGGTCCCGCACGTGATTAAAAGCTGGTACGTATAAGAAATGATCAATCACACAAAAATAGGGAGAAAGACAGAAGTGAGACTGGCTTAGGGTTTCAAAGTTCCCACTCAGAGTGGTGAGGAGAACACCCCACTTCGGTCGCTGTCATTTTCAACCATGACGAAAGGGAAATACTCCCACTACGCTGTTAGGGTGGGGAAAGTGCGGGGCGTGTATACGAGCTGAGAAGAATGTGTGCCTCATATGTTGGGAGTGTCTGGGGCTCAATTCAAGGGCTTCAAAAGCCTTGAAGAAGCTCTTGTGTATATGCATGGAAGAAGTGCGGCGAAGGAGAAGAATATTGTTTCAACGCCGACAATGAAGGAGAAATTGTCGCCTGCGAAGGTGAAGGTTGGCGAACCAAGCTCGAAGATGTTATCAACACAACCCGAGGCATCGTTCGACGGCGGATCTGTCGATTCGGGCACCTACGCAGGTTAGGGTTTCGGAAAACTGTGCCGTAATGGGTGTAGGGTTTATTTTGGGCATTGGTCGCCTTGGGTTTGGGTCTCTCTGTTTTTAAGGGTTTGATGTTTATAATGTGTGGGTTGTGTGAGCTCATTTTGCAGAATCGCAGTATGTTGATGAAACACAGGGGGTGGGTTCGTCATCGTGGAGGACATGGAGCTCTACCTGTGGAAAGCATGCCATAAGCTGGGGTTGGGGTGTCCTGTGTTTGATAGAAAGCTTTTCTACGACGTCAGCGGGCAGTTGATGTTCGCCTTCTTGGCCGCGGTGAGATGTGAGGAGAAGGGGCTAGCAGTTGAATCCGATGGATCTTTCATGGCTGACGAGTTTATGGCAAGGGAGGATGCTGCCTTTAAACTCCTCGACGGGCTGCTGAAGCGAACAGGGACGGAGGTGTGTGATTTCAACTTCAGGCGTAACTGCGTCTTGAGGGTCGAGGGCAGGGAAGATCGGGAAAGCCGGGAGAGCATGCTACAGCAAAGACTGCTAGACGTGGAAAGAGACTGTGCCCGGCTTAGGCACGAAATAGAGATGTATCAGAAGCATCTGGGATTCTGGCGTCAACCATGAAAAATGTAAAGCAGGGACCAAGGAATGTGTAGGGTAATAGGGTTCAATTATGTTCAGTTTAGGGTTGCTGTTAGGGCCTTCGTTTCCTAGTTAGTGTATGTGTAATTATGCATGTAGTTTCCTTAAGTTTAAATTGGTTGTAAGGATTATAACTAGTATTTTGATGGTGGTGATAGTTGTACTGTTCGTTCTGCTTGAGATATTCTCCCTTTCAACTTAGTTATGGATTTTATAAATTTAGAATTACATTAATGAAGGAGTGTGCTAATGGAGTATTTGGTGTAGCTTAACAGTGTCTTCTACCACTGTTATGTGCATAACCGATTATGGGTGTGGTTCCTCTTCCATATTCTTGATTAATTTTGGGCCTGAGTTGAGTAGCTTTAAAATAAGATGAGTTGATTAATTTTTAACCTTTTTTTTTGCACGACGAGGGACGAATATTTCCTTTTTGGTGGCAAAGTGTAAGTGGGTCGGGTTTAATGGGCCCTCCGGGTTCCACCTCTGCCGCATCACACCCCTTGTCAAGACCCTCTTCCGATGTATCTGACCCATCGCTTGATTCTTTCCTCCCAGCCTCCGAACCGCTATAAAACTCCTCTCCCGAAGAATCCATCTGTCACAACAATTCAAAAAAGTCAGGCATCATACACTACAACAACCTAACCATAACTCACAAACACCACCTATATTAAAAGCGCCTAGTCTCCATACCACACGGACTCTCCGCTATTCCCAAATTACAATATAGTTTTCCTTAGAAATTGCCATCATTTCTCCACCAGCACAACTCAAACGTGCATTCACAAGTTAAAACCCTACCCAATTGTAATTCAAAGACAAAACCCTAACCCAGCATTACCATGAGAGCAATCCCACCGGGCACCACCCACCCGCTACATGACTCAGACAGCTAAGATTTCTGAGTTATGGCAACAAACAACTACCAAATTCTTTAACTGTGAATAAAAACGTTTCTCGCTAAACGGAAAATTGCTCAAACGAAACAAACACTACTCACCTCGTGCGCGCTCATGTCCCCGCCGTGTATTCCTTAGGGGTTAGAACAAAGGCTTCGATTTCGTTTTGACAGGGTCCCTTCTTCTCACGTCCGCTGCCACTGCTTCAGCTTGTTTCTCTTCGATTTCCAGACACACAACCCTTCCTTACCTAAGCCGCCCGTTACATAAGCTTCTAGGTTTTTTTCTGGAGAACTACATCTTCTTTTTCATGTTAATTTTTTTCCCAGCAACCGGGTACCAGAATTTGAGCAGTGTTCATTACGCTCCAACCCACTCTGGCCATCATCTAGACACACTTAGGCCCAAGTAAAAGCCCCACAAACTAATGACTGCAATTATAACCTTAAACTCATTGCCTGCCGGCCGTGCCAACCACGTGCACCGACCATACACTGGAGCTCTGACTTTTTCTTCTCCAGCCACCAGAAGGGTATGCTCCACGCGGCGTGCCCCCTACCAGACACGTCGACGTAAACACCTGTTGATAGCACCGGCCATCTATACCATAGTCGTTCCCTTAGAGAAAATCATGTTGGCGCAACAAACTTTATCTTTAACGTGAAGTATATTTATTTATTGAATTTAGTTTTAATATAGTAAAATTTTTATAATGTCGTACAATTGCATTGATTTTTTATGACTAGTAAGAGTTAATAAAGAAAAAAGTTATTCTTTAATGTAACTTTATATAATTCAATGTACATATGAAATATTTTTACACAAATAATATATAAAATTAAATTTTATTTTTTATTGTAAGTAAAAAAAGAAAAAATATTAAAGTTATCCATAAAAAAATTGGACACAGATAAAATTATCCATAAAAAAAATATATTTTTTATCCATAATAAATATATTTTATTTATTAAAACTATTTGAATGACATGTTAAAACTATTCAAATTGTCATATTAATTGTTGATATTTGAATAATTTTAAGAAACTAAACTCATCTTTAGTAAATAGGATTTTTTTTTATTTATATATAATTTTTTCAACTACTAATTTTTTTTAGTAATTTTTTACTAAAAAAGAAAAGTGGAATGTGATATTTTTCTCTTTGTTGAGACTTGAGAGTTGAGAATGAAAAGTGAGAATAAAATATTGCGGAAAATGGCGGTATTGTGTGAATTTGGGCAATAGAAAAGTGACACGTGTCAGTGCAACGTGCTACTGTAGTGGAGTGGATCATAGTCAGAAATGCGTAGGAATTGTACTGTAACTCTGCAGTCTTATCTGTACGGGCCATACGGAAACTAGCCACGGGCTAAGTCGGTACCCGGTAACATGTGTACTAGAAGAACCGAAAATAACGGGTGTTGTCCCACGCGCTCCTTTTTTGGATGACTATTTTTAAAAAGAAAATAAATATTAATGAATAAGATTAGGTAGATTTACTAATTACTCTCACATTTCTACCGAAATTCTAACTAAATTTCTATATTTTTTCTTTCCATTAAATTCATATATTATGTCAGATTTTATAATTAAATATCTATTGTGATAAAATATTAAAAATATTAAATATAATAAATTATTTTATTATATGAAAATATATTTATTTAGGACTCATGTTTTAAGAATAAATATATTTATTTTTTAAATAAAACATTATGTTCTATTTTAGGTTGTTTTGTTCCGTTAAAAATTTAATTAGGTGAATAGCATGTGTTGACGTAAACAACTATTTTATATCATTAATAAATCACATTAAAAAGTTGATACATGATAAACATGAAAATAGTTATGATAACTAGTGTTATGAGAATCGGACCAAATCAACATCGAAAAGTAGAGAATCGATTATTTGATAAGTTCGGTTTAAGTGCAAAAATCAAATAGAAAAAATTAATAAAAAATTAATCAAATTGGTGTTGAATCGAATGAATTTTCAATATAAAAGAATTGATTTTTTTTTACAAAAATAATTTTATTATATTTTTAATTATTTTATTATATATTTAAGTATAATGATCCAATTATAATTCAGTGACCAATTTAATTCTCGCAATCTTGTTCATAGCTAACATAATAGTAAATAAAGCATTCAAACTAAATTTAGAGATAGTAATCTCATTCCTATTTTTAATAATGTCACTCTCAATAATTTTTTTAAATTATATATTTATATAAATTTATAAAAAAATGATATTACAATAATAAAAGAATGACATTATTATTTCCCTAAATTATTATATTTTCGAAGATAACAACAAAATATGTTTACTTTACATATAATTTTTGTTTTTTCTTTTCTTCTCCTTTCTTTCCATTTTCTTTTCCTCTTTCTTTCAATGGGAAATGAGTCAAATGACTAGTGCAAGTGGGAGGCTGGACCAAATCCACAAACCGTACAACAGCTTGATTTTTCTTCAATCAATAGAATAGTGTACGAATTGTTCTTTTTTATTTTATTTTATTTATTTGGGGCCACTCTCAAAAGAATTCAAGTACAAATTATCTTAGTCACAAAGAAGTACAAATTAACTTAAAAATTATTGTTTTTGCTGTTGTTATTATTTCTAAGAAAAAAAAAATTAAATACGGAAATATTTCATAGTCAATAGGAGACAAACAATAATATTTTAGGATCATGTCATATAGATAGGTATAAAAAATTACATACAAATTACTCATTTATATATTACTCTGTTTATTATAAAATTGTGTAACAATAAAGAAAGTTAAATCTTATTTTTACACAACTTAAACATTAATAATTTTCTCTTTTTTTTTAAAAAAAAAAACTTTTGTCCTGAAATTGAGTGAAGAAGATTGATGAGCATGAGTTGTGTTGTGTAGCGTGAAATGCACGCACACAGAAAGGTCGTGGCCAACCCAGCCAACCCAAAAAACGTGAATGAGCGGAAATTCTTGTTCAACGGTTACCACGCGGTGTTTTCTTCATGTCCCTCTCTCTTCCATCCTACCTTCGACAAATACAAAAAACTTAAAAATTATTTAATATGAAAAAATATTAATAATCAATAATTAATTAATTAATTAATATTAATCAAATTAAAACTAAAAGTAACATAATAATGATAAATTAATTAATTTTTTTTCATATTATTAATTTATATTGATTTATATATTTTTTTATTAGTTATCTAATATAGATCCATTTAACTTCTAATTTTATTTAATTTTAAAGGAATGTCACTCAAAAAATAGACTATAACACTACATAAATTTTAAAATCTTCAATTTTAAATTTAACCTCTAAAATTTAAATTTCTAAATTATAAATTTTAAACTATAAATTATAAATTTATATTATTCATATAAAATATAATAAATAAAAAATAAAATTTATTTAATTAACAAAAATAGTATTTCTTAAATTCATTCTTGAATATTAACTCTATCTAAGTATTAACAACGAAATTGAAAATATATTGAGGTAATTTAAACGCAAATTGAAAATATTGTGAAAGGAAAAGTATATATAATTAATAATTTTTTAACCAACAAATTAGTCAACAAAAAATAAAATATTTATAATAATTGTTTATAGAACATCCACAATAAAATGAAAGTCATAAAACATTCCAAAATCTAAAATATTCATGAATCAATTTTATATTTTTTTAGAAACTGAACATTCGTAGAAATAGAACATTCGAAATATAAAGAAATAGAAGATCCAATTTAGATTATTGGCTAATATTGACTAAATTTTAATTAGATATTAATTATGAAAAAAATTAAATGAGAAAAAAACATATTTAAAAGAAAAGTATGGTAATAATTATTTTGATAAAGTTATGATAAAAAGAGTTTGCATTTTGCAATAATCTGTGTTACCATTACCACCCACTTTCTCTCTCTTCCCACCACCACCTCCCAATTCTTCTTCCTTTCTCTGTTCTGTATCTGTACCTTCTCTTCTTCCATTTTCTCTCCAAAGATTAAACCTTTATCTTCCACACAACAACCCCTTTTCTCCTCACTCCTCTTTTCTGCACTTCTTATCTTTTCTTCTCAACAAGAATGGTTTCAGTTGAAGGAACTGTATGGTGGTGTGTGTTAATGGTGATTGTTACTGTGAGTTTTGCTGGGGACATAGTACACCCTGATAATATTGCTCCAAAGAGACCTGGTTGTGATAACAACTTTGTTCTGGTAAGATGATAAACAATTCAGCTTTTTCCTTTCTAATTCACTTTTGTTGTTCTTTCTTCATGTGGATTGCTTGCTGAGCTGGTTCTAGAGATGCCATTGTTTTGCCTTTTTACTTTTGGATTTTATTTTATTTTATTTAAATTTTGTGTTTTTGGATAATTGGGACATGGGAATTGGAGGAACAA
Organism: Stylosanthes scabra; assembly: GCA_036250425.1. Taxonomy (NCBI): domain Eukaryota; kingdom Viridiplantae; phylum Streptophyta; class Magnoliopsida; order Fabales; family Fabaceae; genus Stylosanthes; species Stylosanthes scabra. Next base: position 158,489 of record JASCZI010151054.1, on the reverse strand, counting down.
GGAAGGTGATTTTGTATTGGAGATGATTTTTTTTTTGTTAGTGTAGTTTTTAAGCATGATTATGGAGTTGGGTTGGATTAGAATTTTTTGTTTTAATAAAAAAAAAACACTTTTTTGTTTAATTTTTAGATTTTCAGCACTTTTTTTTTGGGTTGGATGGTTTGGAAATGGAGGAACATGGAAGAATTTGTAGAACTGATGGAAAATCTTCTTTTTTTTTCCTCCTTTTTTTTTAAAGAAGGAAATTTTCTTCTTAATTTTAGGAAAGTTGAGGAGTTGGATTTGACTGATTTTGATTTTCTTTTCTCTTCTTCCTCTTAAACAAATGATGTTTTGGCATTTCATTTCAGAATTCTTTATAGAAAACATGAGTTTCTTCTTCTTCTTCTTCTTCATTCATTTAAAAAAAAAATGTTATTTTTTGTGACTGTTTGTGTTTGTGGTGGCACACATGAATGGTGGTGTGGTCTATGCTCAATGGAGTTGCACTTTTTTCGCAGTTATTGGACACTGAGATGCTCAATCATGTCTTTTAGATTACTTGTCGTATCAGGCTCTTGTTCTCTGAAAGATGCTTCTTTCTGTCATGACTCATGATGTTAACTAATTTTTTAATTGGGGTAAAAAAAAGATCAAGAGCTTGTCTCTATTAAGATTACATTTTTGGAATTTTCGAATTAAAAAAAGTCTAAATTAGACCTTTCTTAGATATTTTTATTTTATTTTTCAAAAAAAAAAATCAAGAGTCAAGACAACATAAGCTAATTCAAACACACACTAATCACTATGCATTGTTTTGAGGTGCAGCTCCTGTTTGGTTGAAAATGTTGAGCTTTTTAATTCATTGAAAATTTCTCAGAGAACAAGAATACAAGATGATGGTAACAAGCTGAGTGATCATCATCAGCTAAGCCTTTTTCCCACTAGGTGGGGTCGGCTACATGGATCAAAGATATTATTGCGACATGTCCATGCATTGAGATGCGACACAGTTTTACGTTGGCCGTCGCAGGCCTAAGATAATCCTACATGGTTCCAGAGACGTCATTGCGCCGTGGCCATGTATGAGGGAGGATGCAACACTGTTTTAGTTGGCTGTCGCAGGCCAAACAATCCTCCTTGTTTATCCGGGCTTGGGACTGACTATGTAAAACATAGGCCGAGCTGAGTGATAAAAGCATAAAATTTTGAAAATCAAATGTGCAAATGTTTTGGTTTAGATCTCTCTGGCACTAAGGAAATGACTATTTGGCTTAGTGCTATTTTCTTTGGTAGTATTGATAGGAGTAAGTGTAAATGAGTATTTTCTTTAACAGGTTTGACTAATTTCTCTTAGGTTAAAGTCCCAACTTGGATTAATGGTGTGGAGAACTGTGAGTATGTTGGTGTTGGTGCAAGATTTGGTCCTACATTGGAATCTAAAGAAAAACATGCCAACCATACTAGAGTTGCCATTGCAGACCCTCCTGATTGTTGTAGCAAGCCTAAGAATAAGGTATCCTAATTTATGCCATAGAATTTTTCTTAAGGAAACTTTTCTCTGCATTTGAAGCATATATATAATATAACCATAGATTCAAAGCTGCAAAACTTTTTTAGAATACGAATTTA
>JASCZI010151054.1:110024-145199 GCA_036250425.1 Stylosanthes scabra | reverse complement strand
ACTAAATAACTTTCTCTTCATGTCTTTGTCTTTGTCTCCATTAGGAAAGACTCTTTTATCGCTTAAAGGTTCACAATATTTTTCATATAGTGGCTTGAAGGCATTGGACAATTCATCAACCTGCCTAGTAACTCTAAAGAAAGACATTAGAGCCACACTGCATGAAAAAGAAACAAAATTTCCCTATGAGATCATGTAAATCTGAAAATGAAAAGCAATGTAGTAATAAGATGTCTTACTCCAAGAATGAGGAATACAGCTTTGAATCTGCTTGGTTTCTCAACAATATTTTGCGAATATCAGCATCTGTGTAATCAGGAAAGTATACAGGTATAGGCTCCACATAACCCATGTTAGAAGAGTAAAAGGTATCCGGAGAAGTATTGCTGATAAAAATTAGACCCACCTCAGGCATCTTTAGCAGATCATAGAGATTATACAGCAAGGGCAATATAGCAGAGCTCTTATCCCACTCCCTAATAAGATGAAAATTGTCAAATACCAAGTAGATCATGTTTCCAATCCCCCCTTGCATCGTTGTCTTGCCTGAAACCAACTTCTCTGACTTCTCCTTCAGATTGTTTATGGCATCAGTCAATGCTTCCCTAAGAAAATTAATAAAATCCGATGGTCTCTCACAGCGTTTTATGTTTGAATAGCCATTGGCATCACTTCTTCTATGAAGATGCAGCTGATTTAGAATAGATTCAAACAAGATTTGCTGATTATAACACGTCCTGCAGCTAGAATAAACAAGAGGCCGGTTGAGATGCCGGACTAATTGAAGAATGATACTGGTTTTTCCAGTCGAAGCACCTCCATACACAAACAAAGAAAGCACCGGAGTGTTCAATGGACCCAAAAGACGCACTATCTCATTAATCTGGCTACTTCTTCCAGGGAAATTAGATATCAATTCATCTAGGCTAATAGGGTCCCCTCCAACTAAAAGGTCATTGATTGTTAGAGGTTCAAGGCCATTTACTTTTGCAGAAGATGCATTGTTAGATGTGGAGGCAAAAGATGAAGCCAAAGACCTTGTAGTTCTTCTGGGAATTTGAGCTGCTTCATCTTGATCCATGTTTTCTCTGATAAAATCAATTATGGAATCATCCATTAGGAATCAAAGTTTTGAAAAACAAATTGCAAGTTTCAACAGATTCCATAACTCTTTATGATTGGTCATCAATAAACAACACACAACCTGAAAGAACTTAATACTAACTCTAATGGATATACTAATCAGATTTATAAAGGCACTATCATCTTACAATGAGAAAAATTCAACTTGAGTGATATAAAAGCTTCAATTCAATAAGTGGCGTTCAAAATTCAAAATCCGGTCAAGTTCAATTTTAGGGGAAACCACAAAACAAACTGAACCAAATCAAAAGAACTACAATGCAAAGTTAATTAATTTTCGTTGGTGTGTGATAGGAAAAATATGTCATCGAATATTCTAAAGACAAATATGAACTAACTGAAATTGATAATATACCGAATCCCATTAGATTAAGAAGGTTTGGGGAAAAAACCCTAAATTAAACCGAAAAGAAGAGACAAAGGATTGTGGAATGAAGAAAGGTCTTTACCGAGAAAACTAAGAACACAGAAGAAGATGGTGTCGTGATGCTAGCAGAATAAGCAGATCCAAATGGCAGCAAGACGCAGTGAAGAGAAGAGAAGAGTGAAGAGAGCAAATGCCAGGAAAGGAATGGCGCCAAAATCAAACAACGTTGTTCCCGGGAAGAGCCACTTTTCTCTACCTCTTTTTGGGCTTCTTATTGGGTCTATTTGGTCCTGGGTCAGAATTCCCGGTCCAGTTGATTTCTATCTTCTCGGTGAAGCCCAAGTCCAATATGGGTTTAATTACTAGATTTATTTTTTCAAAAACAACTGTATCTCAGCCGGAAAAAAAAACAACTGTATATATAATATAAATCAAGATGGAGTCAATTTCAATAAAAAAAAAAAAATAGTCAATTTTGGTTCATCTAGTGATTAGCTCACTATCTGCTTAAACAAGTGTCATGGTTCGAATCTTATCTTATGTATGTAGCAACACATTAATTAGCAGATATCCTTAAATGAAACTCAAATTTACGATAGATTATTCTTCGACATGTTAGGTTGAGCGATATTATAGACGACAAAAAGAAAAAATAGATTGAAAAATATTGTCGAAATAATCTAGTTGCCAAACTGCAAATGTCACAAAAAAAATTTTCAATCACATGACATTAATAAAAAAAATTATGGTTAACGAAAATTAAACTGCTAAAATGTTTATATGTACAAATACAATACAAGAAAAATAGTTATTTCAACTTAATTCGATAAAAATGAATGAAATTCGACTTTTCGATAAAAATGAAAAATAATATTATTTATATATTTTTTATTAAATACTATCTTACGCCGGTATAAAAATATGATTATTATAAATGGATTATAAAAAAAAATATAAACGTCTTAATCGCCATATAAAATATGAGTATGAATTGTCAATAGCGGAAGTGCGGAACCGAATTTGATAATTTAGCTGATAAATAATAAATAAATAAAATAAAATAAAAATGATTTGTATGGTCTACAACACGTGGCTATGTTGAGTTGTGAGATGTGAGTTGTGAGGAAGGAGAGGGAGTGAAATGGGGGAGCTTTACGCTTTGGACTTCGATGGAATCCTGTGTGATAGCTGCGGAGAGAGTTCAATCTCTGCTCTCAAGGTATCCATCCTCCCTCCTCTCTTACTTCTTTTCTTTCATTTCATTTTTTCACTTTTTTCTTTGTGAATTCATTAACTGCCTTTCAGGCTGCCAAAGTGAGATGGCCTGCTTTGTTTGTTGGCGTGGATTCAGCCACTCAAGACTGGATTGTCGACCAGATGCATTCAGTAATTATTCTTACTTATAAGTTCCTATGCATCATTTTTTGTAATTAATTAATTAATCATTTTTGCTAAATTGCTTTGTAGTTAGATGTTATGTGTGTTGGTTCTGAATAACTGTTAACTGTTTATCAACTTCAAGTCAGAATGGGAATCAGAGAGAAAATCATTTCGATTTCAAATAGATTTCATTGTTGTAGAAGAATACCTTTATGATGTGCAATGCATCATGCACGTGTGGGGCTCCCTTCTCAGTAGACCTTTGATCATAAAATGTTTCAAAACTAAGTAAGCTAGTTGCGAACCAATTTGGGTTGGTCTAGTGGTTAGCTCACTAGTCCGCTTAAGCAAGTGTTCGGGTTCGAATCCCGCCTTGTGTATGCAGCAACCCATTGGCCAGCGACAAACCCTTAAATGGAGCTCACATCCGCGATGGATTAGTCATTGGCCTGCCGGGCTGGGGATATCATGGGAAACCAAAAAAAAGTAAGCTAGTTGCCTTTTATATTGTTAAACTAGTTTTATTCCCTGAAAAATATGAACATTTTTCTGGTATAATCACTCGTTTTCTTTGTAAAGATTTAGTTACTTGCATAGAATAGTGCCTTGATCATTGTTAAGTGATGAAGGATGCTTTCGAAGAGGGGCCACTTGATAGATGTACAGACCTTCACACTATATGATGTTGTGAATATTTTACTCAAAGACATTGCTTTGAATATTGGAGTATTTCGAACAAATTTTCATTGTGAAGATGAACTTCCATAGTTGTTTGTGTTATAGGTCCGCCCGGTGGTAGAAACTGGATATGAAAATGTTTTACTTGTGAGATTGTTGTTAGAGACCAGAACACCTTCCATCAGGAAGTCTTCAGTGAGTGCAATGCCTTGTCTCTGATCTTTAGCATTTATCATCGGCATTAACAATTGCATATCAGGTCAGTGGAATTTGCATCTGCTTTTCACGAATGGTTTGTATTTTTTGCAAGGTTGCAGAGGGGCTCACGGTTGAGGGTATATTGGAGGATTGGTCCAAGTTGAAGCCTGTTATCATGGAAGAATGGAGCGAGAATCGAGAAGCTTTGATAGATCTTTTTGGAAAGGTTAGAGATGAGTGGCTGGAGCAGGATTTTTCTACTTGGATCGGTGCAAATAGGTAACAAAATTAAACCTTCAGAGCTGTGATTAGTTTATGATTACTTCTATGACATGAATGAGATCTACTACTAATTCGTGAGGCTTTATGTATAGATTCTATCCTGGTGTTTCTGATGCATTAAAATTTGCAAGCTCGAGAGTGTACATTGTCACCACGAAACAGGTCGGTATCCAACCTTCTTCTTGGCCCTTGCTCGGCGATGATAATTCTGTCAACTGATACTTTTACTTCAGTATTAATGAAACATACTCCTTTCCATAATATTTTTTACTTTGGAAATTTGCTGCATTCATAAGTCATTATATCTTAATATAAATTGCGTTTAAATATATCAAATTGTTAATGTACTGAATTTTCAAAGTAATAATTATTTTGGAATGATGGAGTAAGAGAGAAGTAAGATAATGAGTTGTTGTCCTAATACAATAATTTATACATCTTTTGCAATTCATGTCCCCTATCCATTGTGTTTCTTTTGTAAATTTAGAGCCGTTTTGCTGATGCTTTACTCCGAGAGCTTGCGGGGGTGACAATTCCACCTGAAAGAATATATGGTCTAGGAACTGGGTTAGTGTAGTATATATTCGTCTAAATACTGTCCGGCGGTGCTTTATTTTATTTTCGGTAATACTACATGTACCATTGTACACATCCGTACACACCATTTAAGAACACGGAAAAATGTAAACATTAGCACGGAAAAATGTAAATTTCTGTGCTAATGTTCACATTTTTCCATGTTGCTGAATGGTACACATAGATTAATTCTTTTACTTTATTTTAAAAAAAAAATTGTTTTTCCTTTCTTTTCTCTTGCTTTATTTTTTGAAAGGATATTCACTTTCCCTGCACCATCTTTGGTTTTACATGTAGGCCTAAGGTGGAAGTGCTGAAGCAGCTTCAAAAGAGACCAGAGCACCAAGGGCTCACACTTCAGTAAGATATTGTGCAATTAGAAGTAATTATACATCATTTTGGTTATTGTTATTTCTATGGGGGGCACTATATTATTGCTTATGCGAAATTAACTCTTTGAATCAGCTTTGTCGAGGATCGGCTTGCTACCTTAAAAAATGTCATCAAAGAGCCTGAGTTAGACCAATGGAATCTGTATTTAGGTAGCTTCCTTTTTTATCTTTTAAGCAGTTTATAATTTGGAATGGATTCTCTCATGGGAAAATATTACATGACGCGACGATACGTATGAATGAGTATGCCTAATAAGTGTGAATGTTTCTGGATTAGGGAACTGGGGTTACAACACCCGGAAAGAGAGAGAAGAAGCCGCGACTATTCCCAGAATTCAAGTTCTTGAGCTGTCGGACTTCAGTAAGAAGTTGAAATGATTGTTTATTGTGTTCGTTGAATTTTCACTTTTTAAGGCTTCAGCATTGAACGGAACATTTTCTTCCATCTCATGTATAAACAAAGTCAGTTTCTGGTGATCATAATCTTCTATTTAAAATGATTGTTGTAACTTTATCCTCTAATGTTACATGGATAAATGTATTTTTAGTACATGGTATGTGTAGACACACTAAAACAGTTGATTATTGAAATTAATAATTTCATAAATATGGTTTTCATTATGCTAGTCTTAATGATAGTGTTATCTCTTAAATAAGAAAAGAATTATCAGATAGATCTACACTCTTGGTGATGAGTATATATAACTGATGTTCACTTCTATTTGGGTGGCTAAATATCTAAGTTAAAACAATGTATTTGCCTCAAATGAAGCTGCAATACCAAAATATAACTGAAGTTCACTTCTATTTCGAAAGAAAATATTACATAGTTAATGGTAAAATTAATCTTTGAAAAATGAGTCGTTTGACAAATTTGGCAGAATTGATATATTTTCATAAATATATTTAGTCAGCGTCAAATGGGACATGTGGGGTATCTTATACGTTGTTCGTTAACATTTTACATCATTAATAGTTAACAAAAACTATTAATGGAGTGTCGAAATGACGAACGAGATTAACGAGATTAAGTTGTATCTCGCTAAGAGAATAAAGAGTGAGAGTAACAAAACATCTTGTGGGTCCTTTTTTATTTTTATTTTTATTTTTTATTTTTTTCGATATTGTTTTGACATCACATATCTCTGTATCCTCTTCACATGTGTAATTTGTATTTGAGTTCCACCCTTTATATTATTCTTTCAATTAAAAGTCTCGGGTTCGATTTTAACATTTCAAATGTTCAATTAGGTGCCATATTGGCATTATTGATAAAATAGAGGAAAATAAAGAATAAACAAAAAATTGGTAGATATTGACTTGTCATGATTTTATTGGAAGCTAGGCTACAAAGTCCAAAGATTTTCAATCCTGTTATGGATGGCGGGTAATGTGTACCATGCAAATTTTATATTATTATCTTATTATAGAATATAGTCAATATACATAGATAGGCATTGCAAGATTGAAAAGGAAGTTAGGAAGAATGGGACATCTTTATGCATTAGATTTTGATGGAGTTCTCTGTGATACTTGTGGAGAGACTGCTATCTCTGCCCTCAAGGTTCATGCTCTTTCTCTATCCCTCTCTCTCTTATAACAATGGAAGAAAAATACACAGTATTTCCAACATTTTCACTGTATATATGTTCTTCTAGGACTTTTATTTATTGAGTAATGTTTCAAATTATCTTTTACTTAATGTGGTTAGTGGAAAATATAAATAAGATCTTAATTTCATAATGTATAATGTATTAAACTTGAATGAATGGATAGAATAATAAAATGAAGGGAGTAAGCATGGTTTTGATTTGAGATTAAGCTGTGATTACTTTGATAAATTTGTAGGCAGCCAAGTTGCGATGGCCAGCATTGTTCGATGGTGTGGATTCAGCCCTCGAAGATTGGATTGTTCAACAGATGATTACAGTAAATAATTAACTTCTAAGTTGTTATTAATTACACTTCTCTAACAAACAATGCAGTGTTCATATAACATACATTTGAGTTAGATTACTTTTTCGATCTTATGATATGAACTTGTAGTATCTTCATGTCAGGTGAGGCCAGTGGTGGAAACTGGATATGAGACTCTCTTGCTTGTGAGATTATTGCTTGAGACCAGAGTTCCATCGATTAGAAAATCTTCGGTATGTATATGTTAAGCCTAAAACGCCTTCGATTTTAATTGGAGTAAATTACACTAACCTGTTCCGAGATTAAGTAATATCACTTGATTTATGTCATAATTCTTCTTGAAAGGTTGCAGAAGGGCTCACAGTTGAGGGTATATTGGAGACATGGATCAAATTGAAGCCTATTGTGATAGAAGAATGGGGTGAGAATAGGGATGAACTGATAGATCTTTTCGGAAAGGTCAGAGATGATTGGTTGCAGAATGATTTCTCTGGTTGGATGGGAGCAAACAGGTAGTCCAATTAATGGAATATCTTAATTGCACCGAGTTGAACACTTATCGTTCGATGCACCAAGATGATCTATCAGTATAGATTTAACAGAAGTTTTCTTTTTATAATTATGTTAAGATCTATATCATTGGATTATCTTAAGGTATGATACACGAAGATTCGTACCATTCAATACACCAGACAAGAACAATTGAGATTAGACTTTCGATTTTTAGAAAAATGTTCATGACAACAACATTTTGTCTTTCTTTTTCTGAAACTGCTAACTGGTGAATATGTTTTGTACCTGTAGATTCTATCCTGGTACTGCTGATGCACTAAGATTTGCAAGCTCAAAAGTTTACATTGTCACCACAAAACAGGTAAAAATCCTCAAGAGTACATAATTCTAGTCCTATATAAGGTCTCAGTTTGAAATTTCACATAGCCATGATCTCATATCACTTTGCATTTTTCCTGCCATGATTATAGGGCCGTTTCGCTGATGCTTTACTGAAAGAGCTTGCTGGAATAACTTTACCACCAGATAGAATATATGGTTTAGGGACAGGGTTAGTATCTTGTATGAAGATTAAAAACATGTATTTTGTTAATTAGCATTTTTTGAAACTACATTTTCTATGAAGTCCTAAGGTGGAAGTGCTAAAGAAGCTTCAAAAGATGCCAGAGCACCAAGGACTGATCCTACAGTAAGATTTTTTGTCTTTCAGGTTATTAAGAACACTGCATTTGCTTGTTATGATGGTTTAAGAGAAATTTAATTAAGGCTTACTCTATGTTATTGCAGCTTTGTGGAAGATAGGCTTGCAACCTTAAGAAATGTCATCAAAGAACCAGAGTTGGACAATTGGAATTTGTATCTTGGTAGCAATTTTCTTTTCTTCATATCTCTTATTATAAGTTTGGGAATGCCCTACTCCTAAATGCACCAAGTTTATTTTCACACTAAGATAATCCAATGCAATGGTTTGACTATAATAGAAATTAATGATGTATAAGTTAAAATTATACAAAGATCTATAATATTGAATCATCTTTGTGAATGATGCCATGGCATTGTGCTATAACTTCACTCTGCTACATTTTGTTTCTTGGAGTTTCTATCTTCTGCATTATATTATTTGTGTGTTATAGAATAACATATTTGCTAAATTTGGTTTGTTTGTATTAGTTAATTGGGGGTTCAACACTCAGAAAGAGAGAGATGAAGCAGCAGCCAGCCCCAGGATTACACTTCTTGAGCTATCAGACTTCAGTAAGAAGCTGAAATAGTAGTTCTACTTCATTGGATTGTCATTTGTCAATCATTGTATTATATCATTTAATTTAATTACATTCCATTAATGTAAAACAATGATAAACTCCTTCTTCCTCTAAGCTTTTGCATCATATTATAATTGTAATGTTTCTCTCAATTTTAAAATAAACTATCATTTTTTTACATTTCTAACCATGAAAACTTTAAGAATTGACAATTCTAGCTATGTATTAGTCAGTTTAAGAACTGAATTGACTTGGCCCTCAATTCCCAATTTGATTGATCGAACTGGCCAATTCGGTTCGATTTACACAAATGCTGAAAATGTGTTTTTATGTCAAACTACAAGGTTCACAAAACTGTTACTAAACCACCTTAGAACACAAATGGCACAATTGCTTCATCTCAACTTCTAGAGAATCATATCCCTAACAATGAATTACAACTCTGATCTCAAATTCCCATTATTTTCCTCTTGATCAGCATTGTTCGCTTTGTTTTTTTCCTTATGAAGTTTCTGAAGCACCTCATCTAGAGGCGGATCTCCAGGTCTTCGAAAAACATCATCCCCGATTTTGATCTCATATGCCTCTGATTGGTCAAAGATAAACTCCTTCAACTGTAATATCAAAAGAAAATCATCAGACAATTATGAATCATCACTAAAGCTACTTTTTGAATGAAAGGAGGGAACAGAAGTAAGGTACATACTATACTACATTGATCATAACTCAACATGAATTACCGTAAACTATAAAATCGGAAGGCAGGAGATGAACATAATATCAGATAGAAGGTAAAATCCGAAGGCGTACCTCCTCAATGCCTTTGATGCTTTCCATGTTGAACATGATTGTACTTGTATCAACACCCATAAACCTTATACCAATAGCTCCAGTTCTCATAACTTGTGACCATTTCATGGCGATTTCAGCTACCATGTCCTAAAATCAAGCATGGAAACTGATTAAGGGCCTTAATCATTAACACAAAAAAGTTCAAACCAAAAACTCTGTACTTCCTCTATCACAAAGACAATTGCCAATAAGGACCAATTTGATAATCAAACATCATCATGATAAATCAAATAAACTACTAACAAGAAGTTGAAAATAAGGCTCCACCAAAACAAGGCATCATAAACCACCCAAAAAAAGGCACCAGGGACATCCATAATGTATAAGACAAGCATAATGCTGAAGCAACCTTAACAAGAACGATGGCCGAAAATCCAATTACCCATCACTTTTAAGCATTCACTTGAAGAATAAATAAGCAAGGGAAGCAGACCCCAATGATAAAACCCCATTGCAACAGAAGTTATCAATCCAATACTCAGTTACTCGTCACTTTATCACTTTACTAAGTTTATTCACTGTAGAGGATCCTAATCCAACAGAGTAAGCATAACTTAAACTCAACTAGAGCTCAAATGCAAAAACTAAAATGTCCATGAGCAAATGTGCTAATTTAAATTCACCAGAACCAATTAATCGTATCAGATCACACATTCAACTCAAACAAACGGGTTATATTATTTGCGCACCAAAATCAGTCACCATAAATCTACACATGTATTCATGTATAAATCCATGGTGGCTTATTTTAGCGGTGGATTTTAGTGTGCAAATAGAATTCTTGCAAACTATATCTTGATTTTTTTAACTCCTTTAGTCCTTTTCCCCTTAAATGAAGCATGAACAAAAACAATAACATGTGCAATAACCAATATTCCCCCACCAAAATCCATCACAAAACACCATAGATTGAAGCAATCACAACTCCAAAATAATTTCTTTCTTGAAAACTAACAAGTGAGATTACATTTCAGTCAAAATAATCACAACTCCAAAATAATTTCTTTCTTGAAAACTAACAAATGAAAACTAACAAAAGACCATAGCTTGAAGCAATCCTACCAAATGTAAAAACTCAGCACCAAAACTCTAAAATTTCACTTTCACTAAACTCAAATTGAAGCTTACATTTCAGTCAACAAAATGAATTTTTCAGGAGCAAAATCAGTAATGTAACCCAAAATTCAAGCTGAAATTCATAAAAAATCAATAAAAATCACAACTTGAACTAAAATTGGAGCCGTTTCTAGCTTAAGCAGAAATAGAAACATGGCTGACCGGAGTGCGGCGAATTCCGAAGCGGAGCTTGACGAAGCCAATGACGGGACCGGTGTGGTGCTTGATCATCTCCTCTTTGATCTGAGAAGGCTCCATCTTGGAGAGATCTGCAGGGGGGAAAGACGGTTCCCTTTTCTTGCCCCATTGCTTCCAAGAATCGTCCTCCTCGTCATCGTAAACGTCGTCAAGGTCGTCGGTGATGTGAACCTTGCGCTTTCCAGCATGGGCAAGTTGGTAATTTTGCAGCAGGAGAAGTAGGAGAAGAAGGAGTGTTAGGAGGGTGGTGGTGGAGTTGTTCATTGCGTTTGCGTACGTCACTTTACTGTTGTTACTTGTTACTTTACGTGTTGCGGATGTGTGAGTTGTCACGGACCCATCTTATAACCGCCACAATCTCCATTTAAATGATGATTATCGCATTCAATAATGATACCTAACTAAAGCTGACTTTTGAATAGTTTTAAAATATATATATAAAGCTGACTTTTTATTAATTAGTAATATTTTTTTTTTAATTTTATAAAATTTATACTAATTTAAATAATTTTACTATTCAAATTTTATTATAATTTTATATTTTATGTTTATTTCTTCTTTCGATTCTATGTAAAATTTTAATTTTCTCTATCTTGATCACAATTTTAAAATTTTAATGGATATCTTTATATACTAAAATTTGGCTACAAAATTAGCCAACAAATATTTTTTTTATAAAAATATGTATTATTTAAGTTATTTTCGAAGAGTAATGTTAGGGAGCCAATGTTAGAGGACTAATAGGGAGTCAATAAGTGTAATTAGGAAAATAATAGGTGGTAAAAGAGAGAGAAAAAAGAAAAAAAAATAATAATGACTCCTTGTTATTTCCATAATATTGGCTCCCAATATGTATTTTATGGTGTGGCTAATTTAATGAATTTTTTTTGGGCCCATAGTAGTTTAACTTTTTTTGTCATGTGTATCTTTCACGAGTATTTTTGTCGAGTTTATAATTAAGTTATCATCCAAAATTAAAAAAAAAATTATTATTCGAAATTAAAAAACGTTAATCATCTAAACAGAATAAATGAGTTATTGTCCATAAGTCATCGATTTATTATCACCATCAAGTGCATTGATTTTCAAATATATTGATTATCATTACATTCTTTATTTTCAAAGACACCATAAAATTTCATGTTGTAACAAAGACATTATTGCTCCTCAGTGGTGAATTCTAATTATAGTAGTCCTAGTAGTGTAGTAGGAAGACCATCAGAATTCAAAATAACAATTTTGAATACATATATATAGGGCATGGAACATCAATGCATATGCATAAGGGTTGTAGCAGTGTAGCTTCTTAAGTTCTTATGGGAATACTACATCATCTCTGCTTCATGAAGTATTGTCTCAAAGGCTTTGTTGAGGTTCAAAACAAGTTTTTGGTCATCAATGAACCCTTCTTCTGTTGCAATTGTCACTCTTAACATCCCCATATAGCTCATAATTGTCACTACAAGACTCTGCAAAAAACAATTAATAACATTTTATTTATTTTTATTTATTATATATTTCAACATAAATTACAAAAGTTAGATATAGTAAATATATATAAAAATTAAAATTACGTACCTGAGGCAAACCACACAAGGTAAAGAAGAAACCCTTTATGGGATGATTAGCCAAAGCCATTTGCTCCATTGGCCCAACCATGTTGGAGATCAATAAGCTTGAATTTCTCACTGTCCTATGTATATTTTTAGCCACTTCCTATAGCAGTATATTTTCACAATAAAATTTTTTTAAAAAAAAATGTACCAATAAAGTCATTAATTTCATTAGGTAATTGGATATATATTCATATTTTCAGTTAAATAATCAATTACGAAAAAACATGGAACCCACACACTAGTAGAATAATAAAACTTTTTTTATAATATGATAATAAATTTTTTTACGAAATACCAAATACATATTTTTATACGATAATTATTTTTTTATATCAGAATACGTTTTTAATTTGTATATATAATTAATCCCTAAAAAATAAGAGCATTTATTATTGTCATGTGTTTCAATCTAAATATGGGATAGATAAAATTAAAATGAATCAATTAGCACTAATTATTATTATTAAATAAGCTTCAATTAGGTGTACATTTATTTTGACCAACCAAGTCTAATCAAATTATTAATTTTTATACCAAATAAAAAATAATTTTGATATTAAATAGTACAAAAAAATTAGCACATAATAATATAAAAATAATCTTCTATTTTTACTAGAAATAAACTACTTTGTTAAACTTAATTGACAAAATTGATGTACGTCTATAATTCTTAAATAATATACATGATTTTAGGGTCATCATCAAATTTATTAGTATTTAATTTTATTAAAAAATAATCATACCTCTGGCCCTTTTAATTTATGCTCCATCCGAAGAAGCTTTTCAATAAGAATAGTAGCAAAAGAATTTCTCTTCCTCTTGATGGATTTGTGTGCTTTCTTGACAAATTGGAGTGGGTTTGAAATTGGGTTGTCTTGTAATTTTGGCACAGAAACATGTAAATAAGAAATGTTGTTTCCCCAAACACCCTTTGCATTAGTCTTGAGCATATCTTGCACTGTTCGATAATCTCTAACCTTCCTTGTGTTCAAAATTGCCATGGCTGTTGATTTCAATTTTCTTGATTTATAATCTCTCTCTTCCATGTATAGCCGAATCCCATAGAAGATTATTCCACAAATCACATCATTTATAGTCTGCAATGAATATTAAAAATAAAAATATGTTAATCAAACAATTAACTAATATAATATTTTCAAACCGCTTTTAGTTAACTATGTTGAATTAGATCAAAATTAACTTTGAAAAATTGAATATATACCAAATAATAATAATAATAAATAGCATGCATTATGCTCAAAATTAATGAAACAAAGACAATATTTCTTTATTTCTACTTTTGTGTATATATATATATATATATATAATCATGCATGCATTATTTAATAATAACCAACATTTCCAAAGATGGAAGCAACCCTATGTATATCTCACCAAAAAAAATCTAATTTTTTTAATCCAATAATTTAACATACAATGAAGTTATTTTTCTCGGTTAATAATAATATCACTCAATTTTTATGAAAATTATTTTGATTTTTGAAATTTAAATCATAAATTCTAAATCATATATATTTCACCAAGTGCTAATAAATCCTTAAAGGTTGATTTCATATGCATATACGAATTTTCAAGAAAATCAAAATAAGTAATTAAGAAAAAATAATATAATAATTAATTAACCATCCTTACCACTCCAAGTTTAACTAATTAAAAGTTGCTTTCATATACAAATTTTCAAGAAAATCAAAATAAAATAATTGAGAAAAGAAATTAATATAATTATCAATAATTAACAATCCTTACCACTCCAAGTTTAGACTTAATCTCCTTGATATGCTGAATAGAAAATGAGACATGTGATATGGTAGTTGGTAGAAACTCCACTCCTTCAACATTAGACCTTATTGGTGTCTCATCATCTTCCAAAAAGGTGCTTTTCATCACACTCCATCCAAAATCAACAATGGAATTGAATGTCATAGAGAACAACTTAGGCAATATCTTAAGTAAGAACAATTTGTTACTCTTAGAAGAAGATGATGATGACTTTGATGATGGAAATGATAATGGGAGTGAAGGATCATCATTTCTTTTAAGGGTAGATAGAAGGAGACCCATGAGAGTGTAACCATCTCCAATTGCATGGTGAAATTTGAAGATTAGGGTTCCCTCAACATTATTATTATTATTATTATTATTATTATTATTATTATTATTATTTCTTGTTGGGTATTTTATTATATGAACTTGCCATAATGGCTTGTTTTGTGGTAACTTCTCCATTGCTATGCTTGACAAGTACTCATTATATTGCTTCTCCATTGATATGCTATCACTAAACTTTGGCTCAATTACATGTTCCTCAAATTTCACCTCAACTTTTTTCCATCTCTTCACTCCTTTTGGGTCAACAACCTATGTGTATTAAAACAAGATTATTAAGTAAGAAATAAATGTTTAGGAATCCTTGCAAATAATTCTCTACATTTTGATACCAAATAATAATAATAATTTATTACATGTATTTGAAATTTTGCATTGACAACGACATATATCTTTACAAATTACTTCATTTTTTAATTTGTCCATGAATAATATAAATTATCTTTTATGATTCAAGTGTATATATATATTAAAAATTATAAAAATCTACAAAATTAAATTGAAGAGAGAGGTGAATATATATATGTAGTATTGTTTAAACATAGATTAAATGTCATGCTTCTTAATTATCACAAGTTCATAGAGATCACAAAAAATATAAGAGTAATCAACTTCAAATTAATTATTATAATATTACATCCAAACTTTATTAAAATAATACAGTTATTATATATTCCTAGAAACAAATTAAAAAGCAATATTGTGTGATGATGAGATGACAAACATATATAAGATACCAAAAAGGTCAAGTACACCCTGAAATATCAAATTCTAAGATTTATAATAATTGATTAAAGGATTATAAAATTTTATAAATTAGAATCAATAATTATAAATTCTGGAATTTGGTACTTCAAGTTGTACCTGACTTACTTCCTATAAGATATATATGAATTTGAAATTATCTTCATCAATACATATAATAATTAATAAACTTGAAATGTAATAATAACTAATTAACTAACCATTATGGAGGTGAAGCGAGGAATGGAATGAAAAGCATCTCTAACAAGATCAACAATTGGCAAATTATGAATTGGAACTTGAAATTCTAACACAGCAAGAATGCATAAACTCAGATAATTGCTGTCCATGAATTGTCCTGTTGGACTCACTGGCTCTTTCAAATCTTCCATATGATAATAATAATAAGTTTCTTCTGATGAATTATAATGATGAGTTTCTTCTTTCTTCAGAGTCATGCAATGTATAAGACATATAGTAGTGGTCTTATATATAGGTGAGAAAAAAAATTTAATCAATAAATATTAAAAGAATTATTATTATAAAAGTATAAGAAATTAATAATTTTTTACCCAATAAATTAATCAATAAAAATAGAGAACATCTATAATAGAAGTCATACAACATCTAAAAACCTAAAACAATTAATCAGAAATTTTTATATTTTTTTAGAAATAGAACATCAAAAATTTAAAGAAATAAAATATTAATTTAAGTTGTTGACTAATAATAATTAAATTTTTATTAATTACGTAGCATTGTTATTATTATATATATTTTATTTATACATGCTGATCTCTATGTATCTATCTCCTTATCCTTCTTCAGACCTGTATATATCCCTAAATGAATTAAATAATATCAACAGTAATTATTGAGCGCGGCTTATATTATGATGAACATTTAAAGTTACAATTAAAATGTTTAGTTGAATCTGATTTTTGGTGAAAATCATTTATGAGCACGTGGATATTCACGGATACCTCAGATGAAGCAGGTTCGATCTGTTCTATAAATATATATACTTGATTGCATGCAAATTGAATACGTGGTTTTATTAGTATGTATGTATTATTATTAGTCCCAATTAAAGTGGCCAACTTTTGTTTCTTAATTTATTTTCAAGAATTCATAATAAGAGTTAATATAAAAGAATTTTACACATACATTTAATAAAATGTTATTATATTATCAAAAGCAATTAATTTTTAAGCCTACTACTTATAAAGTCAAATAAATGAATAAATCTAATTAGATGACTGTATAAAACTCTTTACACCGTCAGTGCATTAAAATTATACTCAAATAACAATGACCCTCCATTATTTATAAATTATAATGTTACTCTTATATAGCATTTTAATTATTTTATACTATTTAAAATAAAGTTTAACTTTGTAGTACAAACTATATTAAAATCTTAGCTTTCATAAGCTAGAATGTGGCAATTTTTTCAAAAATCATCTAGTTCATATATACTACTATAAATTCGACAAATAACGATGTCATATTAATGACAATTTACCGCATTTAATGGCGATTTTAAAGAATTGTCGCAAAATTAGATAAATCTAACGGCGGTTGATGCAAGAACCGCCACAAAATATATTTTTATTTATTTAACATTTTTAACTCAGATTTAAATTTAGTTAAAAATTATAATAAAAAAATTTTAAATAATAAAAATAATGTTTTACGTCATTCAAATCTAATTAATTAAAAATGATAACTTCAATTTTTATGATTAACAAAATATTTTTTATAAATAATAAATATAATATAAATATAGTTTAATAAGTCATCTTAATAAAAATATTAATAATTTAATTTAAATCTTTCAAAATAATCACAACTTGCATATTATACAAACTTCTATATATATAATTAGTAGCACTATATACATTGAATAGTGGGTAGCACTATATACATATTGTACTACTTTTTTGTTCCGAGTTCGAGTTTCTCCTAAAAAACTTTTAAAATTAATTATCAATCAGTGTCATTTAGCGGTGATTCTTAAACGGCAGCAAAAATGCACTTTTATGTTTTACGGTCGTTGTTCTGGAACAGCAGTTGGGTTATCGTTGTAAAATGATTTTGCGGTGACTAAAATTCTTCGTGAAGCAACAAAAAAAGATCGCTGCTTA
Organism: Stylosanthes scabra; assembly: GCA_036250425.1. Taxonomy (NCBI): domain Eukaryota; kingdom Viridiplantae; phylum Streptophyta; class Magnoliopsida; order Fabales; family Fabaceae; genus Stylosanthes; species Stylosanthes scabra. The sequence goes on along the minus strand of JASCZI010151054.1, from coordinate 127,691 downwards.
GTCCTGTTTTCTTTTTTTTTAATAGTGATATATATATAGTAGTTGGCTAGCTTTCTAGCCATTTATTATGCACAGAATCTGATGATTACATATGTATCATGGTTCTAGATCCATTCAAAATGAATTTAAAAATTAAAAAGAGAAGAAAGAAAAGGGTTTGAGGGCGGCAGCACTACCTATCAATGGGAAAAAAATGTTTTATGAACTTTTTTTTTCTTAAGTGTGAGAGTTAGTCCCACATCTTTAAGAGCAAGAAAAAGTGAGGAGTTTATAAGATGAGAGATTCATTTATTTAACACCTTAAAATTTTGAGTTGGATGCATGTGGTGTCTTCTCATCTTGTGTTCCCTCACTTGGTTCATAGGAAAATAAGGCACAAATGAAAAACGCTATAGGTATAATCAATAATTTACTCTATATAATATAATTAGAGAACAATTTAATTCATGTACACATTTTTATTTTTAAAATGATTTTTATTTATCTAATTTATAAAAATAATAGTTTTTGTTATTTTTAATATCAAAATCAAGACTTCTTACTTAAATTATAAAGTATTTAATTTTTAAAATTAATTTATCATTATTACACCAATCATGCTACATGTATACCTTTTTTTCTCCAATCAAGTCAAACCAAGCGAATTTTGTCCACTCTCACCCCACGTGCACAAAAAGAATATTATTACTAGAACGAACAAAAAATTTAAAAGCAAACGAACAGATTTAAACCTATTCATGTCAACTATAAAAACATATTTATTGTCCATATATATAAATTTCTATTATTTTTAGTAACACTATACCTGATTTTTGGACTAATTAATATATTGGTAAGAATATTATCATCTAAAAGTTAATTAATATCTATATATGTGCTGTTACAAAAAATTAGTTCACTCATGATTTTAATTCTTAAAAGGAATTTATTTATTTTCTTTTTTAAATTCATCAAAAAGTCAAATTCATTTTAGCACCTATTAATATATATTACTTTTTGGAAACAAATTTGTCATATTGAGATCAAGACTAATTCTGATTATCTTTTAGATTTTTGTCTAAATTTCTTTGTATGTATATATTTATCGCATCCTTATATATGTAGATCGATAGTGAGTGGAAGTGTTGTTGATGTAACATCAACATAATCATCATCATATAATCTTTATCAATCTTTGTCAGCTTGTACTTTGGGGCAAAATCAAGAATATGCTCTTTCAACTGAAAAACATATAAATAAATAAATATTATTATTATTATTATTATTATTATTATTATTATTATTGTGAATTATGAATTTCAGAATTTTTAATTTGGCTCTAACTTCATTCCAATGGGCACATGCAGAGAACCACATGTTTGGTGTATGTGAAGGTTAAATTTTTTCAATCACATAAATGCATAAAATATGTCTCTATCTATATATATACACATTATTCTTAACTTGAGGTTGACATAATCCGGAAGGTGGTCCATATATATATATATATATATATTTTTTTTTACTTGAATGGTCCATATATATCTAAATAATCATGCCGGATAACTAATAAAAATTCATTTAATATCAGTTAATAATTTAAATTGAATGTTCTATATTTTTAGGTTTTGAATATTCTATAATTTTTTTTATGAACGTTTTATACGTAGTGATTATAAATGTTTTATTTTTTATTGACTGATTTATTAGTTAAAAAAATATTAATTACCTATACTATCTCGTATCTAAATAAGTGCCTGAAACCATATGAGGTAGGAGCGTAAGATTGAATTCATCGAACAACTTTAAAGAATTAAATTGCTTTTAGAACTCAAATAAAAATAAATAAGAATAATCTTTAAGTGAAAATTCCAAGTAAAATGTGATTGGATCAATTTTTTGAACAAAAATTAGTTTTTAAATTGAACAATTTTGATATAATATATGTTTATTTATATATCAATTAGCCAACAAGCATGCATTATTTTTATTAGAAGACCGACTTAATATAATAAATAATAATAAGTTTTAGAATTAATCTATGTATATTACTGTATATTTTTTTATATTTCATTTATAATGTTTATATTTTTCGTGTTATAAATTAAATATATAAATATATAAATTGATTCATGTAGTATTGCAATATATTCTAGGAAGTAGATGAAGTGTTATCAAGATATCAGGAGATATTTCTGTGCTTTTAGTCATTAATTTTAAATTAATTAATTTTAATAATAATATATTTTATAATTAAAATTAACGATTAAAAATACATAAATATCTGATACTGATAACATTTGAACCGCTTCGTCTACTTTATATATCTTTGTTTACCAGGTTATTACTGGTTAGGATCCAATAGATTCACATGGATGATGAATCTGTTGATGAGATTGGCGTCAAAGGTGACCCCATTCTAAAAAATAGTGAATCATGAATAATGCAATTCAATGCACCATTCTTATAATATGTCATACACCCTAAATTCATGCCCAACTTTATTAACTTGGACTCTTGTAGTCTTGTGCAAGTGGGAACAACGAAAAGTAAGGAAGTTCATTGGCATAGACATGTAATATCTAACTTGATGGCTTATAGATCAAATGAATCTAATTTAATTTCAAAAATTAATTCATTGAGTAAAAATATGTCTTACACTTAAAAAATGTCAAGACACCATATATATATATATATATATATAGAGGATGGATATGAAGTTTGTAATACATATAGTTTAACAAATGATGAATAATAACTATTGAACAAGTTTAAAGAAACAATAACTAAAAAATAGCTATAAGCCTATAACTAATGTCAAAAGATCATTAGTTTAACATAATATAATATTTTTTTCTTAAATGAAACCTAAAAATATTAATCAATATATAAAGTTAAAATCAGTATCTAAAATTTTGTTATTTAAGCTCAATATTATTATTATCTTTGTAGATAACTTGAGAATAAAAAGTAGTCAATATTAGAAAAGAGAAACAATAAAAAGTTAACATCATTTATTTTTTTTTTTTATCATCAATTATTTTTTTAATTATATTTATTGGCTTTCTATTGATCCCTTAAGATTAGTTCCATATTATTCCTTGAGAATATAAGAAGATCGATTTTGTTGTTTTTTTCTTAAAAAAAAAATCAGATATTATATTATCTATGAACCAACTTAATTCAAAATTCAAAATCCCATAAGTTACATAGCATCCCAATTTGGAAAATCCCCAACAACCTAAAATTCCTCCAGCACAAAGAGCCTTACATTTTGGGTTGGCCCCTTTTGTTGGTAACTGATAATTCATAATTGACAACAAATAAAGAATAAGAAACTCTATAAATAGAAAGTGGCATTGAATGGAAGCTCACTTTGGTCCAATCTGAGAGCTTTGGAACATCTTCACTTCAACACGTAGTAATAATGGCCTCCCTAAGAAGCTTACTGAAGCAAAGCTCATATGGTGCTGCTTCATGCCACCATAACTCCATTATGAGGAAGCTCTTCTTCTCAACTGGTTCTTCTGCTTCTGCTTCTTTTACTCAAAGACTCAGAGATTTGCCAAAGGATCTTCCTGGAACCAACATCAAGAAACATGTATCCCAGGTATGCATGTATCTATCTATGCATCTTCAAATTTCAATTCATGTCTTGCCACGTGTCCACAGGAATCTTACATGTGTATCCCAGTTCCACCCCCTTTCTTCACCACCTTCAAAAGGTGGAAACAAAAAGAAAATTGGTTACTGCTCTTTTTTTGTCTTAACATTTTTTTTTCTTTTATCTAAATTTGATATAGATAATGCTTAGTAATTTGATTATTATTATTAAAATTGTTACAAGATTCATGATTTTTTCAGCTTATTGGGAGAACTCCACTTGTTTATCTGAACAAAGTGAGTGAAGGATGTGAGGCTTATATTGCTGTCAAGCAAGAGATGATGCAGCCTACTGCCAGCATCAAGGACAGGTTAGTTAACCCCTTTTTTTTTGTCTCCATTTTCAATTTAATCATGCCTCCATTTTTTGTTTGGATACAGACCAGCACTTGCAATGATTGAAGATGCTGAGAAAAATAATCTGATATCCCCTGGAAAGGTTAGCTGATTTTGATTTTGGACATCAATTTCCCTTTATTAATGGTATAGCCTCTAGAAATTAAGGGATAATGTTCAAATTGATCCCTAAAAGATACCGTGTTATTCAATTAGACACTGAAAGATTTTATTAGTCATATTAGTCTCGGAAAGATACAATCTTCAATCAAATTGGTCCTTCTACCAATCAGACGATGACACGTCATCTTTAAATGCCATGTGCCATGAAATGATTGGATGACGTGTCATCTATCAATCAATCATTTTGTAACACATGTCATTTAATTGGTAGAATGACTAATTTGACTAAGAATTGCATCGTTTAGACTAATATGACTAACAAAATCTTTCACAACCCATTTGAAGAATGTGATTTACCCCCATAAATTATCCCAATTATTCTTCTGAAAACATTTAAGAATGTTCAAACATTTATCATTACAAAATCTGCCTAGTTGAGTATTCACATGTAGAAAGCATTGATTTTATGGTGTAGACAACTTTGATTGAGCCAACATCTGGGAATATGGGTATAAGCATGGCATTTATGGCTGCTATGAAAGGATATAAGATGGTATTGACCATGCCCTCTTACACAAGCTTGGAGAGAAGGGTGACAATGAGAGCTTTCGGAGCCGATTTGATCCTAACTGATCCAACCAAAGGAATGGGGGGAACAGTAAAGAAGGCTTATGAACTTCTTGAACAAACACCGAACGCTTTCATGCTGCAACAATTCTCAAATCCTGCCAACACTAAGGTATTTGAAAGTTGATTTTGCAGTTTTTAATGATGTCTGTTTTCACCTTAAAGCTATGCTTCCTGTCAAAATCAAAGTTATACAAAAGCTATGCTTGTGAATGCTTGTTGCTCTCAAATATAATTGACTTAAAAACTGGGAAGCAGATTCATTTTGAGACAACAGGTCCTGAGATATGGGAGGATTCGAATGGACAAGTCGACATATTTGTTATGGGAATAGGTAGTGGAGGCACTGTCTCTGGTGTTGGACAATATCTTAAATCCAAAAATCCTAATGTTAAGGTGATGTTCTTTCAGTTCACAATTCAAATTACAAACTGAACATTGTTCTGTTTCTTAGATAAAGCTCATTAAAACCCTGGAAATGTTTTCCACTTCATAGATATATGGAGTGGAGCCAGCTGAAAGCAATATCCTGAATGGTGGTAAACCCGGTAAGGATAATGTTCTTTTTCTTTTACCTTTTCTTCATAAGGACCTGAGTTCAATGTCAATACTCAATTGTTATTTCTGGCATTGTTGTAGTGGTGATAAACTAATGTTGTTCTTACATATAGGTCCACATCATATTACTGGTAATGGGGTCGGATTCAAACCAGACATATTGGACATGGATGTAATGGAGAAAGTTCTTGAGGTAAATGGAAAAAGGATTTTGCTATTTGCACACTGAAATTCAACCACCAAATCAGTCATCAGTATAAAATTAATGTTGAAATACAAAATACACATTGAAAATGACTTAAACAATACATGTAGTCGTACACAAATAGCATTTGTGATGGAGAAAATACTACTTTGTTCTGCATAGAGATTTAGCTTGAAATTTTTTTGCTTCTCCTAACTGTCATTTGAAACATGTTTGGCAGGTTAGTAGTGAAGATGCAGTGAACATGGCTAGGGAACTGGCCTTGAAGGAAGGACTCATGGTAACTTTTTCAGATGAGAATTTTTACATACTTCCATTTTGTTTAGTCTAAAACATGCATCTGATCTTTGAGATTTTCTAACTTTCTCTTTATTGGTTTTGTTCCTGATTATTTGAAGGTTGGGATTTCATCGGGAGCTAATACAGTTGCAGCTCTAAGATTGGCTAGTATGCCTGAGAACAAAGGCAAACTTATTGTGGTAATAAAATTTTCCTTTAAAACTATAATATTCAAATGAGCATACTAAATAGAACATTTGAAAGTTGGCACCATGGTTTTAGGCAGAAAACTTGTCTGTATTTGTTGCTGATGCTGTATAAATCACTGATTTCCCAAATTTCAGACTGTTCATCCAAGTTTCGGCGAACGATACCTTTCGTCTGTCCTGTTCCAAGAGCTTCGGGATGAAGCTGCAAAGATGGAGCCAGTGGCAGTTGATTAATGCCTTTCACACTATGAGCTCATATACAAATTAGAATAAGCCTTTTGATTTGTTGTGGGGTTACATGGATCAACATAGCTGTTACAATACTGTTGTAACAAAACTTGTGTTTATTATCCTATTGTAGCTGAACTGTTAATTAATGGCATGTCTTTGATGAAGCTTACAATAATATATATAATCTTCATGCTTTGTTTTCTTTTACTTGGACAGTAATATATAGCAATATTCAAACTGAATGGGTGAAGACACCAAAAAAAAAAAAAACTGAATGGGTGATGATTAATGAGTATCCTTCAAGGGTTTTTAAGAAATCAAATTCAATCAATTAAAGGGCATTGTGAATTTTATAGTTAGAACCAGAAGGCATTGGTTCAAAACTTCAAATTGATACTTGATCCTTTTTTTTTGTTTCCCAAGGTATCTCCCAATCCGATAGGTCGAGGACTAATTCTCCGCCGGTTTATGCGTGCACCTCAAGGGTGGGACGGATGGCCAAGGTTCTCTCTGCATACACACTGTCTCGGCATCAAACCCGAGACTAGATGCTTAAGCATCCTAAGCCACTACCACTTGTGATAGGTCCTTAGTTGATACTTGATCCTTTATTTGATGAATTATTATTGTTCCGGATATTGGGCCCGGAAAGCCCGAATCTATTACGGACACACTCAACACAACTCTCCTCACAAAGATAAGAGATTTAGTAGAGACCCAATCTGTAACGGATTAGAGACGGCTCATACCTACCAAATCTATACGGGATAAAGATCATATCTGAATCGATGTCATATAAATTTATTCAGATTTACTTTTTAAATAAGAGATATCACAACGGATATATTAAGAGAAGATCAACTCTCTCTCTCAGATATCTCAGATATGTTATTCTAAACCCTATCACATTGCATATGTATATACTACCATGATTTTTAAAGCATTTTTCAACTATTGAGTGGGAATTTGGTGGCATAAAATGGCGGAAGAAGATAGAATCAGTGGCTTACCGGATCAAGTTCTTGTTGATATTCTTTCTCGTTTGCCATCCACAATTGTTGTTCATACAAGGATTTTATCGAACAGGTGGAAGAATCTTTGGCGCTCAGTCCCCACGGTTGACATCGACTCTACATTCTTCAACGACGCATTCCCACTTATCAACCATCCCAACCATCCAAAACACCGCTTCTTCCAATTCGCTGCTTCACTCATTCTCGCGCTCACTAAAGACGCGAAGCAAGCGATCCTCAATTTCCGCCTAAAATGCAATAACCATTATTTCTGCCAATGTTATGATGTAAAACTGTGGGTTGACACCATTGTTAGACGAAGCGTTGAGGAGATTGAGATCTCGCTACCGCCACATACTCTGATCAACTTGCCTCTCAGCGTTGTGACGTGTCAAACCCTAGTGGTTCTGAAGATTGAACATTTGATAGTGGATCTTAAAGGTTCAGTTGTTCAGCTTCCACGCCTGAAGACTCTGCATATAGATGGGGCTGTTTTACCAAAATCATTGTATCTTTGTTTGCTTCTGAATGGAGTCCCAAATCTCGAGGACTTGAAGATAAAGTCCTTAGCACCGCGGTATGATGGTGGTGATGATGGCGGTAGCATGCCTTATGTCTCAGGGCTTAGTCATTCTTTTCCGAAATTGATGAGAGCAGATGTTTCTTCCGTTGCAATTAACATCAGTGATCTGAGACTGTCGTATGTTACGGGAACATCCCTCACCACTTTTTGTAATCTAATTCACATGAAGCTTTGTATGTTTGATTGTAAATGGGGTTCTTTGGTGCGATTGCTAGGGTTTTGCCCTGTGCTTCGGATTCTCCACGTTGACGAGGCTTCCGATGAAAGGAGTGCACTAGGATTAAAGAATGAGCCTGTTCCTGATTGCATGTGGCGGCTAAGAGAATGCACTATTACAAATTTCCGGAGTGTTGATGCTGATTTGGAATTTGCAACCTATATCTTGCAGAATGCAAGAGTTCTGCTTAGGATGAATATACGCAGTACAAGCTCGTTATCACAAGAAGAAAGGATGGAATTGTTGCAAGATTTATGCATGATTCCTATGATCTCTAGGGCTTGTTTAGTCTTGTTTAAGTGAATGAATGAATTGATGATGATAATTTCTTATTATTATTATTACTATTAATGACTAATTTCTAGTTTTTAAATGTCTAGTTAATCACTGATTAATAACATGATTTGTGTGTTATTTGGTTAGGTTGTGAAAAAACCAAGTGAAAACTTTGACAAAAATTCTATGATATATAGATGAAGCCATGTTTGTTTCCCTGCAATTTGATGAACATGCATGCATTGTAATATGTCAAGTATTACTAAATCTGAAAAAGAAGAAACCCAGTTAGTTAGAACCTTTGAATTTAGCACCAAAAGGCATACTAGAAGACACTAGCTAGAGCCTATGTTCTATAATCATAGCATAGGGAGTTTGGAGTTAATAAGAAGCCATCAAAGGATGTGTTTGGAGTTGAGATTCTCTATTCTTTCTGCATATATGCATGTGTATGTCTCCATTATAGAAAAAAACTAGCAATCCATTTATGCCTTTGCTAAACAACTATTTTGCTATGTTAATGACATTGTTGTCAGAATCTAGATTCTCTAAATTAGTTAAAAAACAAGGTTCTCTCAGTTTTTTACTATCCTAACCTCAATATGATATATGTGCTTCACGAGTCAATGAGTGTAATTAAAAAAATAATGAGTGATAAAAGAAAAAAAAAATAATATTGACTTTCTATTATCTCCTTAATATTAGGTACCAAAATTATTTCGTCATTAAACTCAATACATCAATAACATGTTGTTTTGGTTCACAACACACTATGGTCTATGACACATATATGGTCCACTTCATCGTTCCCTACACGATCATAATGATCTTTCAATAAGGCCCACGATACTATTTGAAACATCTTTCTTTTATTCCATACGTTCTTATATGAAGCTTCGGATATTGTTCTTTTATGGGATCAATTCGGTACATGGTACTCATAATTTGTCTGTCATATAAATGATATGTTGTGTCCGTGTTAAATGTAAAACATATCACTTTCATAGTTTCATGGGAGGGGGTTGTGTATACGCTATTTTTATATTAAAATTAATTATTAAAATTAGTTACATAATATATATTAAAATATAAAATATAAATTAAAAATTATAAAATTATCCGTATATTCATAATTTATATATAAAATAAGAATAATGCTATGGAACTAACGTTAGGGATCAATAGGAAGCCAATGAGTGTAATTAAGAAAATAGTGAATGATAAAAAAGAAAAAAAAAAGAAGAAAAAATGATATTAATTTCTTATTATTTCTCAAATATTAACTATCAAGAAGACTTTCTCATAATATATATATATATATGGAAAACAGTAAAACACCTTGTTTATTGACATTAATTAGTGCAACGTTATGTTTTATAAATCTTTTTAAAACCATATATTATTCTCCTCCATGATTAAAAATTAAACATTCGAAGTAACCATGATTCTGTATGGACTCAACTTAAATTGATTTGTACCATCATTGCCAAAATAATTTGTATAATCATTGTCATTGACTATTCTATTCCGGCATTTAGTTCCAAACTTCCAACCTCCAAACCACAGAACTACTCTTTAATTCTCAATACATAATTGTATTTGTAGTTGATTTTTTTTTTCTTCTTCTTTCAATGATAGATCATAAATTCTTTATATCTCAAGTTCTCAACTCTCAATGAAGTAAAGTGAATTTGTAAACCTTAATAAAACTAAGATTGAGACTTAATATTATATTTATTGGATAGTTACTGGAACTAATATTGCAATCCAATAATTATACACAAGTCTTTTTTATAACCAAGCTCAACTAAGTTTTTTCATCACACGTGTCTTTCAGTTTTGGGTTGTTGGTTATTTTCGTTTTTTCGAAATTAGAATCCCTTAATTATCGGTTCCTTCCTTTCCTAATTGACATGCGTTTTGAATTTCCATTTCCTTATTTTTTTATCAGCGTCAATAAGCAAGTTTTTTCTCTGTTTTATTTTTCTTACTCCCTTCACTGTCATTATCATTTGACAATAGTGTGATTCATCCAATTCGTTTTCTGATTTGTTGAGAATGGATGTTATGGATTACTTGTTTGTTTCTGAATCTTCTTCTGAAACAAATTCGACCATCCAAGTAAATTGAAATCAAATTAGGTTTTTTAGCTGGTTTAGTTCTCAATTGCATGATTTTTATAGAAGAAAGGAAGGAATAAGAAGAAGAAGATGGAGTACATTTGAGTGGTAACTTCCAATAATCCGTTTATGTTTTTATTTAAAATCGTTTCTACTTTCATTCAAAACCGTTTCTACTTTGATTCAAAATCCGTTTTTACTTTCATTCAAAATTCGTTTCTTTTTCCTGAAAATCCAATTCAGTTTTTAATTCAAAACCATTTCTACTTTCATTCAAAATTCGTTTCTGTTTCCTGAAAATCCAATTCAGTTTTTAATTCAAAATTCGTTTATGTTTTTCATTCAAAACTCATTTCTATTTTCATTCAAAATCCGTTTCTGTTTTTCTGAATATCCAAATTCAGTGTTTCATCAACAACAACACCACCAACAATAACAGCAACATCACCAGCAACAACACCAACACCAACAACAAAGAAGAAGAAGAAGAAGAAGAAGTTGACGATGATGGTTTTAACGACGACGGTGGTGGGGCGGCTGCAGTAACGAAGAAGAAGTGGCTGCTGTAGTGAAACGCGCATTTTTTAATTTTGGTAGAGTGAAGCGCGTGCGGTGTGTGAGAGCGGGGAAAAATTACTTGATTGGACTTGGTTGGGGTAAATGTTTGGATGTGTAGCATTACTGATTTCAATCTCAATCTCTAAAATTTAAATATTTTCAGTACCTCCAGTTAGGAAGGACTGTATCTGGAACTGAAATTTTAATTATTTTTTTTACTCAAATATCCTCACATAACATTAAAGTTTTTAATATTAGCATTTGTTCTTTCTTCATTGATTTAATTCAATCTTTACTTTCCAGTATTTATCTCTTAATAAATTTAAACAAAACATCATACACAAATTTATTTAGTCTCAATCTCTCAGTTTCAGTCTCAGTCTCCCAGTCTTAGTCTTTTCTCCAGACGCACCTTAAGAAGTTAGTGTTTTTTTGTGTCGACTATGAAATTAGTTTGTTACCACAAAAACTTTTTACAACAAAAATTGAAATGGTTAATTTGGTGGTTATAAATTTTATTTAAATAATCAACACTATTCTGATATAAAATAAATAACTTTACAAAAGTATAGCGTATAAATATTACTTAATTCTCAATTATAATTAGGTGATAATTATATATATTCATTGTTACTATATATGTAATAGGTGACAAAAAAATAAAATTAATTATAAAAAAATTAAAGAGTAAGTTTTATCTAATCTAATGTTATATATAAAAACACACACATAACTATAATGGATTTGATGATGTGTCTTCACATAAATTTTTTATGAAATTTTTATATCACCAAAATAGAGACATGAAATTTTAAGTATATATAATATAATACTCTCTCTATATATATATATATTAAAAAGGAAATAAAAAAAGGAGTGATTGCATAAGTAATTTTCAAAGAAAATATTCAATTTAATTTAAAATTTTTAATCTAATAATAATTTTACTTAATGAATAAGCTAAAATAAAAAATACATAAACTTAAGAAATATATATTTAGGAATAGTGTCACCAAAATATATATATATATATATATATATATATATAGGAGTAAAAGTTAAACTTTAGTTCAAAACTAAATAATCATTAATTATATATATCATTTGTTTAAGAGTTGCTTTATGTACCAAATTTTAAACATACATTACCCAATTTTTTAGTGAATAAACTAAACATAAAAATATCTAAATTTAAGAAATATTTGCAAACAAAAACTTTAATTGAGAATTAGATCATTATTAATTATATATGTCATTTATTTAAGAGTTATTTTGACTACCATAATTTTATACATTACCCAAATACACTCTCTATATATTGGTATTTATTCTTTTTTATAGATAATTATTTTAAAATAAAATTAAATTATATACATGCTCTATTATTTTTTCTGTAATAACTTTTCTTTTTATTTTTCTATATATGTGTGCTTTTAATTTTGAATAAAAATTTTAAAATCAAGAGTAATCAATGAATCGGGTTAATCTCCATCATATATTCTTATATACTGTATTTGTTTTATTAATATAAATCACATAACCTTTTTTTCCCATTACTCTCACTCTCATCTTTCTATAAAATATTTGTCATTCAATTATAGTTTACCTCTTTAAGAATCAATTATCAATAAATATATCTAAAATTATTCAACTAATGCATTGATTTCTTTATTATTAATTAAGGAGTAAATCATAAAAAGTAACCACGAAAAATTTTAAATAAAATTGAAAAAATAACTTTAAAATATTCGAACGTCAAAAGTACCACTAAATATTTAAAATTTTGAGTAATAGATGATGTGTCAATATAATGAAATTTTCAATTTAAAATTATTTATATACCCATGAAAAAGTTTTTAACAAAATTTTCAACTAAAATGTCACAAAAAACAAAAAAAATGGTAATAATAAATTAGCTTTAAGGGAAATAAACAATCATTAGTTAATAATTAATACATAGATATGTATTTTATAGATCATTGTTTTAAAATAAAGAGATTAAATTATATGATATATGTTTATATTCTATTTAATTTATTCTTTTATTAACATTAATTTTTATTTCTAAATGCTTATAACTCATATATAGATTAATAGATAAATTATAATAACCACATATTTAGGAATGACATCAATATAGTATAACTAGAATGAGGGACAACCCTTACTCTCCATCCCATCTTTCATCCGGGGGTAATTTTTTCTTCTTCACACATTCTGATCTTATACCCCTCTTCAGTTATATATACACATAATTAATTTCATTGTCATCGTTTCTACATGTGTATGAGTAAAGAGTTTAATTAGTATAAAATATTTTATGTAATGAGACAATTATATCCATTTTTTAGATGATTAATCATGAAATTAATAAAAATATAGTTATATTTTATAATGTGCTATTATATAATTTGATACACGTATAAATTTGTTTACACTAACAATGTATTAAATTAAATTTATGGATAAATTAATTATAATAGTTAAATCGTGAACTTATATAATATTTAATTTCTATAACATGAGATATTTTATTTATTATAACTATATTAAACTTATATATGTGATACTATATATGAAAAATTAATAGGAGAAGTGTCATGAAAATATATTGATAAGATTTAAAAATAAATTTTAACTTAATTGAAAAATACATGTAATTAGAGTAAAAGATACAAGTTGATATATTTTAAAAATTTTATGAAGAAATTTTGATATAATTTTAAAACCATTTTTTTTTATTTGAACTACTTTTTTTTCATTTGTATTTTTAAAGTAAAAAATATGGTTATAAGTACCTCTAAAGTATAAATTAAGAAAATTATATGAGTAAAATTCTTGACTAATTAAAAAATTGACTACTTATCACTTTATTTCTTTATTTAAAAAAAACAAAAAAAAATTAATAATTTTGTTATGACATGAACGAAAATGTTAGGCAACCAAGTGTAACCAATTTCCTCTAACACACGCGCACAAGGTTTTCTTCTCCTCAAAAGGCGCGCCCTTCTCAAATACGCTTCCTTATCTTTTTTTTTTTGTTTCATCTCCTCATTCATTAAACTCATCATCATTCTTCATCCATTTTGATTCATTCAATTCATTCCTAGTTCTTTTTTAGTCGTTCGAGTACATTTGACTATATTTAAGTGGTAAAATCCGGTTCAGTTCTTCATGAAAATCCGGTTCAATTCTTATTGAAATTTCGGTTCGCCTTTTTAATAAAAATCCACTTAGGCATGCTTCTGATTTTTATGAAAATCGGTTCAGTTTTTCATGAAAATCCTCTTTATTGTTCCTTAAAATTACGGTTCAGTTTTTCATGTAGGCAACCAAGCCTTTTTGGCAACCACTCTGACACATGCGCACAAGGTTTTCTCTCTCTTCAAAAGGCGCACCCTTCTCAAACACGCTTACTTATCTTTCTCTTTTTTTTGTTTCATCTCCCCATTCATTAAACTCATCATTATTCATCCATTTTGATTCATTCAATTCATTCCTAGTTATTTTTTAGTCGTTAGAGTACATTTGAGCTCATTTAAATGGTAAAATCCGGTTCAATTCTTCATGAAAATCCGGTTCAGTTCTTATTGAAATTCCGGTTCGTTTTTTTAATAAAAGGCGTGCTTCCGATTTTCATGAAAATCTAGTTAGTTTTTCATGAAAATCCTCTTCATTGTTTCTTGAAATTCCGGTTCAGTCTTTCATGAAAATCCTCTTCATTGTTTTTTGAAATTCCAGTTCAGTTTTTCATGAAAATTCTATTCATTGTTCCTTAAAATTCTGGTTCAGTTTTCATCTAGGCAACCAAGCATTTTTGGCAACCACTCTGACACACATGCACATAAGGTTTTCTCTCTCCTAAAAAAGAACGCAATTCTCAAACACGCGCCAGATAAAAGTGGGATAAAATGCCTTGGTTGTGACTTGGTTGATAAAATACTTGTATATATAGTATTATTGTGACACGAAAAGAGAAATAATTCATTAAATTTTTTTGGCAAAATATTTCATACATGTAAATATCAAATTTTTATTTATTTATAAAAATATTTAATTTATATATTGTTATAACTTAAATAAGTAAATAATAAATGATATTAATCGCCTATTACATAAATAATAAATTAAATTATTTTAATGTTATATATATATTTTACTTTATTTTATAATACAAATATTAGCTGTGCGTTTGCACGACTAAAATACTCTACTTATTCATGTAAATAAGTATTTATGTAAAACATAAAATATTTATATATTCATAGTGATATTGATTCTTATTTAAAGGAAGAAAATGTCTTTCCAATTTTTGTTATATTACATAAACCTATATCCGTCACAATTTTTTTTTTATTAAATTCAAGATTTGTTACGCGTGACAATAATATTGTTACAAATTTATTCGTATATCATACTGCTTATAGAATATTATTCAAATGAAAAAGGAATATAGAATATCATTCAAATAAAAAAGGAATGAAAATCCTAATCCAACAAAATATTATTCGAATGAAAAAGGAATGAAAATCCTAATGAGTTTATGAAAATTTAATTCAACTTTAAAGTTATACCTTTTATGTTTTTAATAAAGAACATATATATTAAAATTTTATTGTTTAAGTCTTAGGATTTTAATTAAGAAGATAAATTAAGACTTATAATCATTGTTCTAAAGATAATATCAATAATCAATAATAATAAATATAGATAAAACCAAAATTAACAAGATTATTTTATTTGTTAAAAATAATAAAGGATATCTTAGGATTATATATGCTAAACAAGAAGTGTTAATATCTTAAAAAATGGCTTACACTTCCTTATTCATGTTTTTTTTTCTTGGCTTCCTTATTCATATTTCATAATTATTTCTAAGTGTTAATAAATATAACAATTTTATCATCACACACGAGCTATGAAGTACGGACACTTCGTTGAATTGGCGTGTCGACGTGTCAGACACTTTTTAGACACGACACTCGTTCGATACGCGTGTCTTCCGTGTCCTTAGAAATACAAAAAATACATATTCGGACATACTTGATATTTCATTTTTGAGTAATGTTACGAAACCAATATTAGGGGACTAATATGGAGCCAATGAGTGTAATTAGGAAAATAATAGGTGGTAAAAGAGGAGAGAGAAAAGGAGGAAAAAACCTATTGGCCACTTATTGGCTAACAAATTATAGGTTCCCTAAACTTTCTCTTTAAAATATTATCACGTGTCCAACTTTATTATTAACTTATATCCTTAAAATAAGTTTAAAAATAATAAATATTACTATTTCTTAAAACTAAAATTCAATTTAAATATTATTATATAATTAAAAAAGAAATTAAAGATACTTAAAAATAATAATTTAAATTTTAATATGAATAAAATATTAAGATATTATTATAATTTTATTAAAAATACATTATATTTTATATATATACCGTGTCCCCATATCATATAAAAATTTAAAATTGGTGTGTCGCCGTGTCACGTATCACATCGTGTCCCGTGTCGTGTTAATGTCCGCGCATCATAGCACACGAGTCACTCTATTGGTAGAGTGCAAATTCTATTACTATTCTATATATTTGGTTAGAAATAAGAGTCTAGTTTTTATTGTATATGTGGATTATTTTTCGGAAAAAAAAATATATGTAAGTTTGATATTGATAATTATGGTTCATTTAATAAGAAGATTTTCACACGAAAAATGAAATTGAATTGTGATTTGCTGATGAAATTTGAGTCTATTTCTCAGACTTTTTTTATTTATTTATTTTATTTTTTGCAAAGATGTTATATCTTATTTGTGTTGGGTAAATATAAAAAGCATTATGCTATTTGCATACTAAAATAATCACTATAATTATAAAATACACATTGGCAATATATATAAATACATTAGTGAGTACTGATTGATTATTTTAATGATAATTTTGGTGACTCATTTTAATGTACAAATAAAAATTTTAATATAAAAATCATATAGTTATATATGTAATAAAAATAAAAATAAAAATTGAGAATGCTTGTGCAAGTATATCTAAAAATATGCTTTCCAAAAAATTTATATGCTACGAAATTAATAAACTTTTGGTTAATAGTAATCAATAAGAGATAAAATTTTAATAAAATGAAAGAAATTCAACAACAAACAACAACAATAATAAAACCTTGTCCCACTAGGTGGGGTCGGCTACATGGATCAAACAACGTCATTAAGCTCTATCATGTATCATGTCTATAGAATAACTGTTTGCATGTAGATCTTGTTTGACCACCTCATGGATGGTCTTTTTAGGTTTTCCTCTCCCTTTCACCATTTGCCTACCTTCCATCTCATCCACCCTCCTGACTGGGTGATCAGTCAGTCTTCTTCCCACATGTCCAAACCATCTTAGATGCGATTCTACCATCTTTTCGATAATAGGTGTTACTCCAAGTTTTTCCCTTATATCTTCATTCCTTATTTTATCCAAACGCGTGTGACTACTCATCCATCGCAACATCTTCATCTCTGTCACACTTAGCTTATGTTCGTGCTCCCCTTTAGCCGCCCAACACTCTGTACCATAAAGCATAGCCGGTCTAATAGCAGTACGGTAAAATTTACCTTTAAGTTTTAAAGGTACTTTTTTATCACATATAAACCCAGATGCACTCCGCCATTTCGACCAACCTGCTTGAAT
>JASCZI010151054.1:83275-96850 GCA_036250425.1 Stylosanthes scabra | reverse complement strand
AAGCAAGGAAGGTTCATGATCTCTTTTTTGATATCTTGAAAATTGCATTTCCCGATACGGACTTTGCAGAAGCGAAAAGTTCCCTTTCTTTCTCCGGCCAAATTGATTCCAATGTCGCAGCATCCCCGAGGCAAGGAAATGTTTGCCCAAGCAAGAGGCAAAGGGTGGTAAATGATGTGGAAACTGATCAATGTCCTGAACAAAAGTCACTGCACTGTGGATCCGGTTCTAACAGTGAAAAAGCCAGGAGCAAAGGCCATTTGTCGCAGAAGGAATCGAGACCTGGAAGTGGTAGTGGTAGTGCCCGGGAGCAATATCAGCAGAATAATTCTTCAGCATTGGTTCATCCAGGTGATTTGGTTGTATGCAAGAAGAAAAGAAACGACAGAGAAAAATTATTGGTGAAGCCTAGGACCACATCCGCTGGTCCTGTTTCACCGCCCAGTATAGGTAAGATTAGAAGTCCCGGGTCAGGTTCGACTCCCAAGGATGCGAGGCTGTCTCAGCATACTTCAAATGTGCAAGGGCAGGTTAGCCAGCCATATCAGCAGTCAAATGGGTCTGGTTGGTTGGTTGGCTGGGCGAGACCGGTAAAGCGTTTAAGAACAGATTGTGGGAAGAGGAGACCAAGCCATACATAGATTCTTTTTAATTTTTTAATTTTTTATTTTCGAAGGAGACAAAGATGGTAGATAATGGAAATAGTGCTCAACTAGTTTCAGGAAAGAGTTTCAGTGGCCAACACCATTGTTAGATTTTAGCTCATAATACTGTTAATATAGAGTAAAACCCTCCATTGTATTTTTATAGCTACCTCAATGGGTTAAATTGTTACAATGGTCTGCAAAAATCTGCATCTTGCAGGAATTGTTCTTTCTTTAAATAGTTGCTACTGAAACTCTTGTATAGTAACATCTTGGTCATATTAGTCCATTCATGAATTAATATCTTCAAGGTCCTGTTTTCAGCAGTGTTCCTGCTTCCTAATAATCCATCTATTTCAATTAAATGTCTCTATCATTCTTTTGGTACTTATATAAAATCAATGTATAAACAGTTGTATAAAAAAAAGTGAGACATTCATTTTTTTGAAACCAAGGGAGTATATAGATTTCAAGTATGTTATTCACTTGTTTGTGAATCATGTGAAAAAGCATTCGTATAACAAATGTTCAGTTGAGGTATAAGTATAATGTAGGAGTTGTAACCCTTGGAATTGCAAGAGTTCAATTGGACTATTTGATGAGTGGTCATGAAGCAGCAATTGTGAATTAATTTGTTTTAAGACTTCCAAGTTTAAAAGTTCAAAAGATGAATAATTGTGAATATTTCTCTAGCATACAGCCATACACATTAAATGAGTTATAGGAGCATACAAGTATTTGTGCAGATTATGGTAGTAGCATGCAAAGCTAAAAAGCACAATGCATCAACTTGAAAGAGCTAAAACAAGAAACTAAGATTGCATCATCAGGAAATCAATGGTACATTATTTACACTGACATGAAACTGAACAATAAGAGGAATTTTCCCCCCTTTGACCACAATTCCAAGTTCATTACATTGCAGTGAGGTCGAGTTAACTGGACTAGAACATCATCATGTACAGATAGAATATATAAAGTTAATATCAGGATCAACTACATGCAGATGAAGCAGCTAAGGATCTGCTTTACCAGCCACCTGTTCATCACTTGAATCATATTCATCTTCACTCATTTCCTCATCTTCACTTGATTTCTCTTCTGGTGCAGCTCCTACATCTTCAGCTTTAGCATACTTCTCACAATACTCTGAACAATTTAAGCTGTAGTGTTAAATTGAGAACTTATTGATGCTAAAGTTAAATTATGCATAAATTGGTCCGAACTCAAGCCTAGAAGGGAAATCCAAGTGATAGTGGCTTCAAGTAATAGATAAAAATAGACAACAGAAAACTGAGGTAATCTCACTCCAAGAGATGATCACTGATTCATTTGCTTCTTACAATTTGGTTGAATTCTGGCCATAACCCAACATTACATATAGTCTGGGGCATACAACAAGTCTCAGCAATGCGAACTCGCAAAGAAGATTGATTCAGAATGCAGAAATAAATAATGAATTAATGATGTCATCATTATGCATAGGTAGTTTCATTAAATGGATCCAATTTTTTTCTAATTAAGATAAGCAAATGAAGCTAAGACAAAGCTGGAAGGAAGTTCAAATAACTATTTGTGAGTCTATGCACATGCACATACACTCATGCATGCAACATTCAAACAATCACAAGTCCAATCACATACAAGCCTCTCTTGAAAAATAGTTTGTGTCCCCCATGTTTTGGAGTTTGATTATGACGGGAAGAAGAAAATAAAAAGAATGCAAGAAAAACATACCAAGTCTGAAATGTAAGGATAAGGGACAAGTGCACATAAACTAATCCGAGACATGCATATTTCAAGGAAATGAAATGTCATAGAGTATTAATACCCTTAACCCTTTGTTCATAGCTAGCTCGATCACGCATCAGTAAAGCTGCAGCTTCTCCATTCAAAGGGTCTGATGGATTGGGATACAGAAGAAGCTGTGGTAGAAACACTTCAAACACATTTACAAGATCTGGAAAAAAAAAAGGGTAAATTGACACATGCCTTATACAAGGAACCAAAACTCTAAAAGGGTACAACTTTGCACAAAACCACAACATTTTTTTCTCACAAAATTTCAATGAAATCATTACCAAACATGGGGCTCCAGGTTTGGTTGATAACATCCAGACAAACTGACCCGGACCTGAAATTGTTGTAACGCGAGACGATCAAATCAGATGCAATCTTCCTTGAAACTAATACACAGGAAAACTACTCAATAGAAAGAGTTTCCATGACATTATTAGTCATTACTACATACTTACATCTCATCAACATTTGGGTGATAGATCTTATTGACAAATCCTATAGAAGGAGATTTATAAGGATAAGCATCAGGAAGCTCAACTCTTACTTTCCATACACCACCATGATAAGGACCTGCTAGAAGCCATCACACATGGATGAAAATAACTAAATAAGATTGAAAATGAAACCAACTAAAAAGCAAAGGGATCCTTTCTCACAAGTTATACATTCAATATCAACCAGGATATAACAATAATTTTCCAGCAATCATATAGATAATTCAGTAATCAGTATAGCTTTAAAAAAAAAAAACAAAAAAGTTCAAAAAAAAACACACACACACACACACACACACTCAGCTCTAGCTCATACCAAGCATCTTCTGACTAAGAACTTATAATAATTATACAAAGGGAAAATCAATAAGAACAATAATTATACAAAGGGGAAATCAATAAGATCAAGTATCATCCCTGTTGTTACCATAAATCTAAATTCACAGCCGCCAAAAACTGTGTTCTATATATGGTCAAACTGATTTCAGCAGAGAAAAAAAACCAAAAAAAAAAAAAAAATTTAAGCAAAAGCACATATTTATCAGCTGAATATTTTATCTGAAGCACAAAAACACAAATCAGAAACAAAGAAAGAAAAAAAGGAATGGAATTTTACTTTCATTGGGTCCATCGAAATAAACATAAAACTCCTGCATTCCATCATTAATCATCTCCACCTTGTAATCACTCATCATCCTATTAAACAAAAATGAAAAAAGGATGAGACTTTGTGAGACCCAATTAGAAAAAGATTGAAACTTGAATGAAATTGAGAAGAACAAGAGAAAGAATTATTGAGGGCTAACAGTTTCATTAAGTCCATCTCTCGCCGCTTGCTTGGGGAAGACATGGTTTCTTTTTCTTCTTCGGTGTTGCTTGTTGGTGTCTTGAGTATTCTTTTTCTTCACCTCTTAAGCAAGTGGGGAGAGAGAGAGAGGAATTGAGAAATGAGGGGAGTTATAGGGAGCAGTAGGAGACACTTGTTGTGCAAATGAAGGCTCAAGAATACTGCTTCTGACATTAGTGAGCACAACTAGGAGATAATATTATTATATTCTTTGGGGACTGCCCTTGGATTTTTACATTTTTAATCTATGGTTTTTTGTCTTCAAGATTTCACATAAGAAAATTAGTAACATTATTGTATTCGTCTGGTGGTTAGCTCACTTAAGTAGGTGTCGGAATTTGAATAATACTTTATGCATATAGTTATTCAGTGGCCAACAACACATTTTTAAAGAGAAATCAAATCTGCGACGAATTAATCCTCGATCTGTTAGACTGAGAATTCTGTGGAAAATAAAAAAAATAAAATTAGTAACATTGATAAAATAAAAAAATGATTATATTTAGATTTATAATTTTTATTGTTGGTGAGTTTTATTATCTTAATTAAAATGATGATGGAATACTTATTTTATAAATTTTATGGTTTTTAGAAGATCTTGATGTATTTAGAATAATATTTTATTAAATTGAGAGTGGTATTTATAAGAAAAGAAATAGCCATATTCGCTCAAACAGTCATACTATTTTTAATAATTTGTGATATGTTAATATACACTAATATAATACTTATTAATTTACTCTTATGTAAAAATATTTGGAAAAAAAATTGTAATCAACCTCTTCCATATTCACATTAAGACTGACAATAGGTAGGATAGGATTTAGTCTCAACCCTGACTCTACTCGAGAATGAAAACTTTCCAACCCTAATTCTATCTACACTCAATCAGCGGGTATTCAACCATATCCACAGGTTAAGACTGGTGAGACCGCGACGTGAAAGGAAGCTACAGTGACAAAAAGGCCGCGAGGGCGCGACGCGAAGGTGAGGGGAGGATCGCGACGGTGAGGTTTTGATGACTGTTTCAATGCTTGGGACTTGGAAGAGAACGAGAGAGTATGATGTTATTGATATTCTGTGAGTGTTTGAGAGTGAGAGAGATTAGGGTTGCCACAACAGAGTGTGGAATAAGAGATTTACTTTAGAAATTAGGAGTTGTAAAATTTCATATTTTTACATGTAAATAAATAGAAGAGGCTTTTACATATTCAGTGTATAATATTACAAGTTAAAGTCATACTTGGGTGCTTATGGTCATTTTGTATAACTAAAAGATCATGTGTTTTATTCCCAATATTAATATTTTTTTTGAAAAATATGTATTATACATGGGGTGTAAGTTGGGCAGATAGGGTAGTCTAAATCCTAACCCTATCCTACCTGCAAGCAAACCCACTCCGCTGCGGGTATCGGGTGGGGTTGGCAATCCGATTCGAGCGAATTGAATAAAGTTGGATACTCGCATATAGGGTTAATAGTACCACCCTAATTCACATCCTATATAATATAGAAATATAGATTATTATTTAGGAAAAGCTATCAAATTCAATTAAATGTGTTAAATATTACCAAATTACGCCAATTTAAAGAAAATGATCGATTTGCACCATTTTATGAATCTATGTAATTCGTGCTACACAAAAATGAATTAGCATTTATGAATAATCAGTGTAGGTTATATTGATTTATTGAATCAATGGTAGCTTGCCACGGATCTTGAAAAAATTCAAAATTTAAAATCTACGTAGGCTACTACGAATTTTGCATAAACTTAATTTGTGTTATATATTTATTGCTTTAGGTGGCACAGTCATAAGAACTTAACAGATGGTCCGCACCACGCATTAGTGTATTATAGGAAATTCTTCGATACATTGAGGCCAAGCGGGGTAAGTTGAACTTTCTTTACTCAATGCATTAAAATAGTGAAACGATATTCGTATATATGCTTGTAAGACTTACAATAGTGACACTCACTGTGGCAGATTGTATGGACTCCATACGCCGGTGTCATTGTGCCGGAATTTTGCACGCAGGGGGTTGAGGTTTGGCGTGCACTGGTGCCGATGATCTTATTCCACATTGTGGAGTACCACCAGCCAAATCGAGTCATGCGTCAATTTGGACTTAATCAACCAATTACTGGACGAGCACACCAGCCGGATCGGTTACATTCGGTGACACTATCTGGTAGGACAGATGAGGTTTGGCATGTGACCCACGCCGCCTACATTCACAGGTGGGATACGCGCAGGGAGCGCATTCAGATAGGAACACCACTAGAGGCGCCTCTTACATCCACATCGGAATACATGAAGTGGTATAGACGTAACACACGATGATGGATCGGCCAATCTTCAGCTTCTTTAGGCCAACTGGTGAGTAATGTTAAATATTTGCACTTTCTTTACCCATATTAAATCCGATAATTGAATTGAACTAATTGTACGTCATAACTTCATGCAGGTGGATATGGTTGAGCAACTGCACATTTCTTCGAGTGCTCCTCCGCCTAACTTTACACTTGCTAATGTACATCAGGCCACCACCGCTATTTTGGATGCATTCGGAGAGCATGATCGCACTCTGCTCCAACAGATTAGTCAGCCAGCACCACCATCACAGACATTGGTTCAGCCACCACTTGAAGAGGATGACGAAGGTGGTCGCCGAGATCGTCGACGGCGAACCGGATTAGCAGCTAATCGTACTAGATTGCGAGACGATGAGCCGAGTTCTTCATCCAGTCATGGCACTCAGTCATCCACACCAGCCCCGACGGGCCCTCTACCACATCTGCCCCAGCAGCATTTCCCACATCATCCATTTTCATATCCGGGGTACTTAGTCTATCCGATACCACCACCTCATACCGGAGCAGCTGGCAGATCATCAAGCAGCACTACCATCCCCCCCGTTTCCACCTCCTTTTCCATTTCCCTACCCATACACATACCCACCCTATCAGTTTCCACCGCCCCCACCACCCTCTTGAGTTTCATTTTATTTTACATTATGTTACGTTTCTGCGTAAAATTACTTTAGACTTAAATATCTGGTTAGATTTGTGCTGAGCATCGTACTTTGTTTTCTTCTCAGTCGATACGGTTATTTGTTTTCAGTTGAAAAGGTTATGTGTTTTCAGTTGAACATGTTATGAGTTTTCTGTTAAACACATCAGCTACTATTTCGGGATATATTAAATTGTTAATCAGGTACATTTTTTGCAAATCAGTTACACACTTTCAAAAAAAATTTGTGCGTGCCACGTGTTAGAGGCGCCTACAAGGTCAGGGCCTGCCACGCAGGAGGCGCCTTTGCGGCCTGCGCTTGCCACGCGAGAGGCTCCTTCCCAATAACGCCTGCCACGTTGGAGGCGCGTCCCTTGTTGCCGCCTCCATGTAGGAGGCACCTTCCCCATCCGCGCCTCCTAGTCAGCATCTGAAAAAAAAGATGCTGCCACCGTGTCGCCACGTAGGTAAAATGGGAGCAGCTTTGTAAATAGTTTAAAAACAAGAACAATCTCGTAATAACTTTCGAAAACATGGGTATTCTAATAAAAAAGCCAGGAATTCATGGTGTTCTGATGTGGTTTATCCACAATATTCCATAATATAATAAATCAAATATATAATTTATCATGTCATGAATTTTTATATATCTATTAGTTAGAATAAAAAATAATAAAAAATATTCTTAAAAGAAATTTCTTATAAATATAATAAATATTTTGTATAAAATTAATCTCCTATACAACACGAGCAACTCTGCCTTCTTGATAAATAATACATAACCATGCCAGTATAACCTACGCGTATTATTCATAAATGCTAACCCATCTTTACCTACCACGGAAATTGATCATTTTCTTTTAAATGGGTATAATTTGATAAATATTTGCCCTTTTAACTTGCCTTATTATTTACCCAATTTTATACTATTAAGTTGATATATAATTGAATTATGAATTATAATTCTTTGAATAAAATTTTTAAATAAGTTTTTAGACTTATCAATTTTTAAATAGGCCGCGAGTTTTGACCCCCAAATAAGGTTAGGTATAAAATTAGACTGCATATTTAATTATTTATTTATTATAACATGGATCAACTCGTTTAAGCCAAAATTTGTTTCATGGACCACTTGCACTTCTACATACTACACTTAAGTAAAAGATACCTATTCTATGATTCTATCTCTTATATATGTGTGTGTATTATATACAAACTATCTCCTTTTTTGTCAAAAAATTGAATCAATTCTCACTTTCAATGTGTGGACTATTATCATAATAAGTAATCTATAAGTGTTCAAAGAGTATATATATGGAGACATATATCTTGAAGATGACCATTAATAACTTATCTCTAGATTACAAAATAAAAAACATATCCAAGATATAGTACAATATTTCATTTCATAATGAGACAATTTCTCATAGTAATTTTTTTTTTTTTTTTGGTTATGCATGGGGTAGGACTTAATTAATTTGTTAGCTAAATATTGATAACAAAATGATTGATTTGATTGATAATTATAAACCTTTAGAGCCAAACTAGACTTATGTTAAGACTCAAAAATCAAGTTGATTATTGAAACTAAACTGTGATAGCCTAATTAATTTAAGGTATAGCACAGGTTGGTATACCTAATAATGCTTTGAATTATTATTGTTATTATTATTATTTTGTTAGGATAATTCTTTGAAAGTTTGAATTATTATTATTCAACAATAATTGAATAGAACTATAGTTTTTTTTTATGTGCAAAATATAATTTATTGTGTAGGCTCTATCTAGAAAGAATATGTATATATAATTATTGAACTCATCAATAAATTAAATAATGCTTCATAATTATTGATCTTGCTAATTTCCCTTTACTAGGTTTGATGACGAGCTTCGCATATTCAATAATTTTTGTATCAAGTCTTTTGTTTCTTTCTTTTTTTTCTTTTTAAATGAAATTTTTGTTTCAAATCGGTCCTCCGAAGTTTAATTTATTTTAATTTTGTCCAATTTTTTTTATTATAAACAAGAAAGAGTTACAACGAAACTACTCTAGTGAGCACATATATATGACATCATAGACATATATGATTAGAGACATATTTAATTAAAACATATTTAAAATATATGAATAAATTTAAATCAAATTAAACTCTAAGAGTAAAGTTACAACCAAATGTAAAATAGTATATAAATTTACAAATATTGTTTTACTAGTTTACCTTATAATTAACACTAGTAGTGAGATCATAAAAAAAACTAGTAGTTCTCATATCACCATCTAATTTATTTTAATTTCAAGCATACGATTACCAGCTAAAGTTTGACACACTTAATTATTGATGTCATTTATTTTTAGCTAAGCTTGATGAATAGACTAATACCCTATTTATTTGGAGAATGTTGTCTTGGAGTGTAGGGCTAAAATTCTAACAGTTAAGTAACCAATATTATTATTATTATTATTATTATTATTATTATTATTGTTATTATTATTTTGACGTTTCATTGAATTAGGCCACATTCTATCAATATCTAATATATCTTTCTTTTTGTCCCTCATTTGTCGTTTTACTTTACTTATCTTGAATAATGTCCTAGCCACAAAACTCTATTTGGTTGTAATTCATTTTACCCAATTAATGATGTTGAAAGAGAAAGTTTCTTTAGTAAAGAATAAAGTTTTTATTAAATTTATAGAGAATATGTGTATAGTATATGATATTTCTTTTGAGTAGTTTTTTATATTATAAATAAATTAGTAATCTTCACTCTTTATTGATAGATACAATATGCCATAGTATTAACTATTGAAAAATATGTGTGAGAAATCCAACAATAATGGTCTTTCGGTGTGGTGGAAAGGGTGAGGTCGGATTAAGGTTTTTTAATTTCATAACGAAAAATATTAGATTACGGTTAATTTTAATATATTTTTATTACCTTTTTTACTATGAAAAAATAATAAATTCTAATAGATATATAATATTTTTCTATATTTATTATTTTTACTAAGGGAAAATACATAAAAATTATATTTTTTAACAAAAATAACATTTTAAAAGTTTATTGTAATGTTAGGGACTTTTTGAAATAATAAATTTTTTAATAATTTGAATTTTTGCAATAACTTCAAAAAAAAACACTTTATTCATTAAAAAAAGTCTTTGGAACCAATAATTATTTAAATAAAATTAACCAATACATGTTTTTCTCTTTTATGGCTTCTCTCTTTTTTCTAACTCTCTCCCCATTTTTCTTTGACCATTTTTTTCTTTTTTTAAACCCTCATTAGTTATAGTTGGTTACCAATTCATTGGTTATATAGCATTGTTGCTTAGATTGAATGTTATGTTTTTTTAAGTTTTGGATGTTTAGTTTTTTAGATTTTGAATGTTCTGTTTCTATTATTGGTTGTTTTAAGTTTCAAATATTCTGCCGAAGCTGCTCATATGGCAATACCTCTCCTCCGTTGTAAGAGGTCTCGGGTTCGAGCCTCTCCTTAGACACTAAAAAAAATGTTTTATTTCTAAAATAGTTACAGATGTTCCACTGTCTTTCACCGTGGACGTTCTATAACCAGTAGTTACCGATGTTTCATTTTTGTAGGCTGATTTATTGGTTCAAAAAATATTTGTTACCTATACTTTTTCTAATTTATGTAGGAAAAGTACGAGTAATTAATATTTTCCTAACCAACAAATCAGCTAATAAAAATAGAACATTCATAATTATTGTTTATAGAATGTTTACGATGAAAGCTAGTAAAACATTTATAACTTTTTTAAAAATAAAACATTCGAAATCTAAAATAACCAATAATAATAGAAACAAAACATCAAAAACCTAAAAAAATAATACATCTAATTTAAATTATTGACTAATATTAACTAAATTTTTATCGAGGGCGTAACCTACATTCTTGATTTATATATATATTTAAAAAAGGAAAACAATACAATACTTTATAGTAAGATACATGCCATTGGGCATTGAAGAAATAAATTTACAGTTCATCAAGCCCCATAAACCTTTCTGAGAATCGTCACAAGCCTCTAGAGAACTCAGCACGCCTTGCTATTCCAATAAAACCACCACCACCAATGGAGATTGGAGTGAACTGAACTCTTTTAGGATGAAGAAAACTAATAAGTAATAACCAGCCCTTATAAAGAGAAGGTCGCAATCGGTACGATAAGATTTAGACTCAATCCAAAATCTACATGTGGAGTTTATGATATACCAACTCTAAATTTTATCAGTTCTCAACTCGTGGGCAATATTTTGAGAACCGGACTGAACCGTGTGGTAGATCGAAAAAACGGAAATTGATCATTTGTTCGGTTCGGTTCAAGTGAAAAATGTCAGCAGAAAATCAACCAAAAATCTATCAAATCAATAGTTAAATGGTAAATCGATTAAACCATCTGATTTTTAATTAGAGAAAACCAATTTCTTTTAAAAAATAATGATAATATATGTAAATAAATCGATCTGATCACAGTTTGACTCTGATCGAACCTTTAAATTATTGAATCAGTCATTTTATTGGTTCAATAATCAGTTCGATTCTCGCAATCTTGCTCGCGAGTATCCAATCGCACCCGCGGGTTATAAAAAATTATAATATTTATAAATCACAAAATAAAAAATGCTTTTATATAAAGAAAAGTGTCACATTTCTAATTTAATATCTTCATTCAGTAGTTGAACACTTACCACTAACGTACACACATCCATGCATCCATCCATGTGTTTTTATACTTAATAGATTCACGCGCAAAACACAGAAATAATGAAGTCTAGCACATAAAATTTTGAGTCACAAAAAAAAAACAAAAGTTATTTTTTGAGATGGATACATGAATGCGTATACATATAGTAAAGTTTTAACATATAAACATAGAACACGGATTAATAGAATAAAGTAAAGTTTTAACCTCCAGATCAATCTGCTCTGTGCTTAACCCTAACAGCCAAATTGGAATGGGTACCCAGGTTGTTATAATCACCCCTACTTAATAAAATCCTATGATATGCATTATTATTTTCAAATAAATTAGATTGGCTTAAGGCACTTCCTAATAGGGCGAATAATAATAATCCAAATCAGTCCTTTTGAGAGAAAGACTAAGACAGGGATTGAGACTGAGAGACTGAAATAGGTTTATGTATTATGTTTGGTTTAAAATAAAATTAATTAAAGATAGAAACTGAGATATAGAGATTAAATTAAGTTGATAGAAGAAGAATAAATGTTAGTATTGAAAACTTTAATGTTGAATGAGAATATTTGAATAAAAAAATATTTTTAAAATTTCAGTCTCAATCTCTCAGTCCCCATTATTTAATACTCCCCATTATTTAGAAATACTGGAAATACTAAAATTCTGAAGACTGAAACTGAAATTTTAACCAAATACAATACTGAATTCTAATCTCTCAATCTCCAAAAAAACTTTTGATTGGATAATTTTTTCTAAGCTCCAAAACTTCATATGGAACTTTCAAGCTTGAATGCTTGATTATCATATACAAGAATATGGATGGAACCAAAAATCACTTGGCTAGAAAAAGGTTTAAGGGCAAACTTGCAAATACTTAAACCAAAATAATTGAAACTAGCATCATATGAAAGGATGAAATTTAATCATGATCTTCAACAAAGAGAAATGTGATACATATTTCATGGAGCTGTTCTTTCAACTTTTAAAAACTCTTGTCACAATCAAGAGGAAAGAAAAAGGGCAAAATAAATCATGGAATTAAGAACACCAATGGCTGCAACACATAATTGTGAAAACACAAAAGTATATCTCAAAATTGGAAGCATGTAAACTAAAGAAAATTCCTAATTATAGCTGTTCAAATCTTTTATAGTTTGCTGCTTCCACCACCAGATGTCATTTCCCATAACACCCTACACCAAAACCAAACCAAACCAATCAATTGAATCCCAATCTTGTACTCCAAGAAAGCAAGGCAACAACAAACCATCGACACGAGAAATTCTGCAGCTAAGAAGCAAGAAATTGATAATCCACATTCTAAGCAATGTGATAAAGATTGGTTCTGAAAATTGCAGCAGAAAAGACGCGAAAAGATGATTTGGTATCCCAAGCAAGAAGAGATCAATTGACATGGAAGAATGCTGCAACGAAGAAGCACAAATGGTCAAACTCTAGGCGCTCAATGAAACTTGTGACTTCGATAACACTCTCTATCTTCCCTTTGTCTTAGGCTTCTTAGGTGATAATAAGGTACTGCGTGGGTTAATTGTGTTATGTCCGAAAGAATTCTTTAATGGTCCATATTCTGCTTCATCATCATCGCTGTTGATGTCATTAGGAGTATTCCTATTCTGGTGTCCCCTTCGCTGCAAGAGGAAGACGTTGAAGTAGTAACTCACCAAATCTTCTCTGCTCTTTCTAGGAAATGATTTGAAAATGTGTTCCCAGAAACATGTGTCCGGTGTAAGAGGGTTTGCTTTCACCACATCCTTAAACTTCTTCTCGTCTTGTTCTGTCCACAATCGCCTAACATCTTCCCCCATCTTATGTAAATTCCACTTGTAAAATGCCTCACCCAATTCTAGCTTAAGTTTAGCTCTTTTCTGAGCAACGTGGAATTGGACACACTCAACAGAACCTTGAAATTGGCAGCCGCATGAATCTTTTCTTCCAGCTCCAATGGGATCCCTTTCAATAAGATTGGCATTCACCTTTGCCGCTGGCCATATTCGGCTTCCAAACCACTTTGAATCACTCTCACCGGCCACA